>JAQFZF010000826.1:0-15789 GCA_034695365.1 Enchytraeus norvegicus | reverse complement strand
TGCTGCTCAAAAGACAATTGAGAGTCAAAAGCAACACCAAGGTTGCGTACATTCATGGCAATAGATACATTTACTTCACCAAGTACAATAGAAGTAACACTAATTTTATTCAGCTGATGTTGAGAGCCAAAGATGATGATCTCAGTCTTAGATGCATTGAGAACAAGCTTGTTACTGCTCATCCAAATCTGAAGATCAGTAAAACAAGCCTGAACTTTAGTGATAGACATGTCAACTTCATTTGAGTTGAAATGTAAGTAATTCTGTGTATCATCAGCATACATGTGACCTAAGAGACCATTCTTCTCAATGATGCTCAGAATATCAACTGTATATAATACAAATAGGATAGGACCAAGAACTGACCCTTGCGGGACACCACATGCCATGGAAGAAATATTTGAGGTTGTACCTCCAGAAGAAACTAACTGAGTTCGATCTTGCAAATAAGAAAGAAACCACTCAATTACAGTACCAGACAAACCAAAAGATTGGTTCAATCTTGTCAATAGTATCCCATGATCTACCGTATCGAAAGCTGCACTCAGATCAAACATCATCAGTAGAGTGAGTTGACCCCTATCTACAGCTAACGATATATCAGAAGTCACTTTTAGAAGTGCCGACTCAGTAGAGAAGAATGTCCTGTATGCCGACTGACATTCTGGCAATAAATGATTAGCATTCAGGTAAAATGTAAGCTGAGATGATATAACACGTTCTAAGAGTTTAGAAATAAAAGAAAAATTAGAGATCGGTCTGTAGTTTTTAGAGTCATTGACATCTAGATTCTTCTTCTTTAGGACAGGAGTAACAACAGCAGACTTTAAACTAGATGGTACTACACCCGTTTGTGTAGACGCATTGCATATAGCAGTTAGGAATGGAGCAACATATATGGAAAGTTTCTTGATCACCCAAGAGCAGATACACCATTAACCTTCCGGCATTGATTGCACACTAATTGCGATCGATTGCTCAATTTTACAGTCTCCTGTGATAGATTGATAACACAAACAACCTTTCATTCAATGCTCTCACCTCTATATTTAATAATAGATACTCTTTAGTAGATACCTTTTTCTCATGTAGTTACACTCCAACAAAAGTTGATGTAAAACGTAAGTATCTCTCAATTTCTGTAACTTTATTACTAATGTTAGTTTTTAGTACTTTTTACTCAATTACTGTCATTGGAATCATTAACAAGTTGTACTCGTTGAGTCGTTGGTACTCACGTTGAGTCACGGCTTATACTGCATACTCTCCTTGAGACGTCCTTGATAGCGCTCTACTGAGACACAGTTAGTTCGCTATACAATAGTTTTCGATTAATTGATTGATATCGGCTTAGAGTAATGAACTCTGATAAACTCTTAATATTTCCCATGTTGGGTCCGAACAATTTGAGAATAGCCAACCGAAACTGGATGTGTTTCGTACAAGAGCTCATATCATATACTAATATATGTCAACGGAGAAACACCGCAAAAATCATTAGAATTATATCATCTTAAAAAGTTCTTTATTTTAAGTAACTTATCTGCAATGCCTTTACGATGAGATCAATTTGTTTGGTTGGTCTGAAGTGTACTCATTAATGATCGAGATTGGATAGTTGATTGTTGCACATGTGTGAATTGTTGCCTTGGATCTGCCCTCTGGCAAAGCACTAGATGGATAATCCCGGTCTCGGTTGAATAGCGTAGTCTGTAGAAAGCTTGCCTGATAAATAGGAGGCCACGAGTCCCAGCCGGGGCCATCTCTGACAATATCATTGGACAAGGAAACAGACATTAAACTTAGCTTTACAGCTTTAATCTTAATTACTCTATAGTGGTCTAATATTCTCACAGGACATAAGCAAAACATGCTGAAGAGTGGAGGGCTAAAAAAAAAAATCTTTCACGATTCCGTCCTCTATGTTGACCTTTAATTTTTTGTCGTCCAGAAGTGGCCATTAAAAGAGCCTTTACGACATTGAGTAGATATATAACAGCTCTAGACTTGTACAAGGTCGCCCCTATCTGACTGATGCATCAGCAATAGCTATTGTATACAGCAATTGAGCGTGACAAGGATCGAATGGCCTTAGAAATGATGCTTGCTTTTGCTTGCATTGCATTGCTTCAGGCTGCAATGCAATGTCCTGAGAGAAGATATTATAGAAATATTATTAGACTACAAATATTTGAACATGTTTCATTAACTGACAGCTTGGTCGATTGCTAACACCCTTTAATCGTCTTCCAAGGGGGTTGAAATTAGAATTTTAGTTAGATCCGTCGCTTATTCTACGGTATAATCGACAAAAGATTTAATCTTCTTTTGTTTCCACACATGTCAGACGCACGTGCTTACATGATTTCCTTTCATAGTTGCTGTATTTGGTATTTTTTGTAGTCTTCCTTCCCACTGGTTAATCGTATCTTTTCCGTAAAGAGCGCATTAATGCAGCAAGCGCAGATACATAGTAATTGGCTAATTGTTTACCGCGCATTAATGCAGCAAGCGCAGATACATAGTAATTGGCTAATTGTTTACCGCGTCTCCCAATTTGTATCCAAATGTGCATATAAGGTCCACTTGGATTCCCGATAGAGTCAGTCAGAGCGTACGATCTCGGATGTACAACGGGCCAACCAAACCATTAAATCTCTTCCTGGGCGGTTAATTGGAGAACATTAGTAACTAGTGGGTGACTGACAACTAATTACTGTATACTAATAGAGTATTATTATTATTATTTTATTATTGATTCTAGTATTCTAGTCCTGCTTGTGTGTAAGTTAAATGTTGTTGGAGATGTCCCTGATGTCGTCGCTGGCAAAAAGTGAAGTTGGCGACTTTGCCGGTACAATGATAACAATTGTCACCTGTGTGTTAAAAGCGCTTAGAAATGGGATCAGCTCCGCGACTATGAGTCAGTATTGACTCGATTGTACCTTTACCTTTGCCTCTATCTGCTCATCACCGATCTAATATTGAGCGGGGTATACTTCCTCTGTCACTATCACTCGTCTGACATATTTTATTGCTCGGAATTCTTTAGCCGGTCCTGATTCCTCTTGTTTCCTATTCCCTGCAGTCGTAGATAGCGAATCCGGACGACCTGATAGGTAGTAAATATCCCACAATGCGTTGCTAGGCTGGGGGAAAGCTTAGACCGGATGTTGGCGACTCTCCAGGCTGTATCATTCACCAATTGTCTTCCATCTATGAAATACTACATGTAGGCCTAATTATTTTAATTATATATGTGGGCCTATATTTATTTATTTATTATTTATTTATTGATCACATCGCACAAGTACATGTAGGCCTATATGCGTCTAAGTAAATGTAGATCTTCATTCATTCAATCGTTCGTCCATCGGGAAATTTCGGGATCGTTAGGCCGTCGAGCATTACACCTATAAACAATTAAACATCGACATCTCAAAATGATTAATGTTTAGTACAATATATAATGACAAGGCATCTGTATACTATACAAATAATTAGGCTACATACATATTGCACAGGGTGAGCAAACAAAAAGAATGAACACTATAGTCAATACGTGTTTATGTCTTACAAAATCAAATCAAATCAAATAATGGTTTAACGTCCCGTTCATCATCTGACGAAGATTTTAGGGTCGAAATATACTGATGATTTGAGACTAAATTCTACAACAGTTTTGGTTATCGGAGACAGTTTCTTGCTGATCTAACCTGTTACAGTTGAGGAGTTGGCCCCCTGGTGTTGGATGGCTTACAATGTTGTACATCTTGTGACGTTTGACCAAATCGATATGACGTCAATAAAACATCTGTCCGTCATACCACACAAAACTAAATTACACTTCATTTTAGGAACTTTTCTGCAAAAAGTTTGATCATTCTTGGTTAACTACTAGTAACCAATCTCACATTTCTCTCAGTTTTGTCTGTCAATCTTCATTGCTCGTTTGTATGTCATGGCTGTCATGCATGTGATGACAATAATAATATCTGACATTGAACTGTGTTTTTGTTTTGTACTACCGTGTGTAATTAATTAATTAATGTAAAGTTGTAAAGTGCATAGATTCCTTGGCATGATAAACATGTTAAACATTTAAAACTAAACACTAACCATGGTATCAAAATTTTAGCTTTAATGGTCCAAGAATTTTGTCTAAAATCTTGCAAATTTGATATAAATGCTCAAATAATTCATCAAATATCAGTACAGAGGAAACTTCAATTCCGTAGACTCGAAAAACTATTTGTGCAGGCTAGCAGTGAAATAGGCAATACAGGGCCATTACAGGCTCCAATCTGATTGACTTTGTTTTAATTGCTTAATTAATATGTGATCAGAGCCCAACAGAGCTCTCGCTCTTTTGTATTGTTTGTTCATTAATTTTTTCTAGTTCTGCTATACCACAATTCTTTTTATGTTTGCATTGCTTGTATGTATCATTTGTTGTTGTTTGTGTAATAAAGGAAGAATTGAATTGAAACCGATCTGGTGCCCGGTTTAAACTACCATAATCGTAGTTTAGCTCTTTAACTTCATGAATCCTTTATAAATGCTAATCAGAAAACTTCGTGAATTTGATTTGAAATGATGTTTGTTTTAACTATAAATCCGCTTCCGCTAGGACATCGAGATCCCTGATAATCCCCTATGCTCGTAACCGTAGAGACGACTATAATAAAAATTTCATGAGATCATTCGTGCACTGCCCAAGTCAAATAAAATTGAGAAAATTTTCAATTCAATTGAGACATTCCATTCAATTTAACTGACTTTTTGCTGATCTGTATAGGAACTGGTAGCCTTATTATATGTAGGAATCAGACATTTAAATTAATTTTCAGATATTTGAGACTTTCAAGTGTAGCCTACATCGTTATTTCAATGAATACAGTTTAGATCAATTTGTCTCAAACTGTGGGTCGCGACCCACAGGTGGGTCACCGACTCCCTCCAAGTGGGTCCCCGAGGTCTCTAAAATATGTTGTTTGTCTTCATCGACTGCTTTTGAGTAAAATCCAGACCTTCACGACTAGACTGTAACCAGGCCTATCTACAACACTGCCACAGTTAAATATGGGATAGTGATCGTGTAACATCTGAATGTATATAATTATGATTTTAAACACATTAAATAACTCTGAAAAAAGTATAGAGGGCCGCCAACTAATTAATTATCTTTAGTGGATAGCTACCCATCGAGTTTGAGAAGCACTTGTATAAGGTAAAACGGATCTGCCTGTATTGGTTACGGGAAACTAAAGAAGTTAGACCATCGAAAATTGCACCTGTCGTAAGAGGCAACTAAGGCAGATGCCGAAGGAAAGGGCCGAGTGATCTGCGCCATGATTTCTGTGTAAGCTTACCAGACCAATTGGTCGCTCAACTTCCAGACCTGCGAGGCCTTGCCACATCGTTTGTGGCCTATAGCAGGCTAGACTACTTCGCTCTTCAGTGTTCCAAAATTATGATGTCAAAATTGTTGTCAGGTTAAGATATGAATAAAAAAGACAATCAGATGAAGAATTAAAATTGACATCAGTGGAATATAAATTAAATAATTGATTGATTAACTAATCAATTGATTGATTGATCATCTAATCAATTGATAAAATGATTAACTAATCACTTGATAAATTGATTAACTAATCAATAGAATTAATTGATGTTCAATCCTCATTGATAGATTGACCAATCAAGCAATCAATCAACAGCAGCTTTAGGTTTTTTCTGTTTTGTTAATTTTTGTTTATGAGTCCTATTTGTTAGGATTTAGGCTCTTAGGCCTAATAGGCTGTAGAAGCATGGCGGGCATTGGGGCCGACCCTAACCTGGCTCACAGCCTTGAGTTGGCGCATACCTAATGAGGCAGTTCAACTCGTAAAACTTTAGAAGAAACTGAACCTTATTATATTGCAAAGATATTTAATAGATATTTGATATTTATAGTGGTGTCATGATGTTGGCTTTTAACAAATTAAAAAAAAGGCTAATTTAAGTCACAAAGTCAGCACACTAGAGCAAGGTGTGTACTGGACTAGCACATCTTTAGATCTCGCTTTCTCTTCTATATCTGATTTACCGGTGTGTCTTGTCGGTTTTGAACAACTTGTAGTTGGATATTTCGCATAGTAGCCTACGTTTCCGAAATCATCTTAGGATTAGGAAACGAATTCCCATATGCTGTATTACATGTATATTGTATAGGCAGTGTTTCTCAAACCGTGGGTCGCGATCCATTGTTCGGTCGTGGACTCCCTCCAAGTGAGTCGCCAATGTCTCTAAAATATATAGTTGGTCTTTATCGGTTGCTTTTGAGTTAAATCGATACCGCACGACTAGTGTAACCAGGCTTAGGCCTATCTACAACACTGCCACTGTTAAATGTGGGATTACTGATTCGTGTAACATATGAATGTATACGATTTACGATTTGTAAACAAATTAAGTAACTCTGAGAAAAGTATAGAGGGTAGCCAACAAATTAGCCATATTTTAGTGGGTCGCGACGCCATCTAGTTGGAGAAACGCTGGTTTAGATTATTATGCTCACGTTAGTAATATAGGTAGGTTTGAGTTTGTTTAACGTCAAGGTTCAGTAGCACAATGCTTTGCTTCGCGACGGTTCAACACAATCGAGCACTGGGTCACAAAAATTGAGATTAAGCTTATTACAGCTCTACTCCACAGAGCGCCCTGTAGTCCATAATTGACCACAAGGTAGGAGTAAACTATAAATCAATGAATCTGTAAATAAATGAATGAATGAACAAAATTAGTCCATCAATCAATCAGTGTACTATCCATTAGATTTGAATTTTTACTTTTACTAGCAATAACATTTCTATAGTAGTATAAATTTGTATCAGTATCATTTTGCGCCGTAATAATTATAATTGTGCACCGACTGATGTTGTGCAAAGATTAATTGAGCCGTATCGGTGCACATTTAGCCATATGGCGCTGTAGGGCCTACTACTTGCACAGGTTATCCAAAATTTACAGAAACTAATAGGGGCTTTCTTTGCGAGATGGCGAGGACAGCATCATACTCCAAATGAACAAATACTAAGCCATTATGCTGGTTATCACAAAATAACCAGTGTGCGAATTGTGAAAAATGAACTGGGGGGGTTAGATATTTTTTGCTCGCTCCGCTCGCAACATTTGTCATGAAATGTGAAAATGCTGTGAGCGAAGCGAGCAAATTTTTTTTCGGAGCGAGCATAATCTTACATTTCTACTCTCAACCCTTATACTTTTGTTATGTCTAATGCTAAAAAAGTTCAAACTGGGTATTTTAACGCACGAAATATGCATAGTTTCTCAAATAGAGGGTGGAAAATTGAACTGGGGGGTCAGATCCAACCGCCCCAGTTCATTTTCTTGCCTTGAACTGGGGGGGGGGAGTGAAAACTTAACTGGGGGAGGGGGGGTTCAACCCCCCAAACCCCCCCCCCCCCCGGCAATTCGCACTCTGAGAATAACCATGAGGATTTCAAAATACAAGAAGAATAAGACTTGTTTATCGCAATGTCACGCAAGTCGGTAGTCAATTTATGATCATGTTGTCTGTAACGATGATGCCATGTAATGCATTAGATAGAACACAGTCGATGAATCTGTTAGGCTGGTGATAAGGAAGTAATTGCTTGGGGTATAATCACGGCTTCCTTTAAGGACAAATATTATGTGATGTAAGATTTAAGTGCTTTCTATACTGCAGTCCCAGAGTATAGATCATTCAAAATTATGTCATCCATGTGGAAAGGCCTGTGAAACTCTGACAACCGGAAGCTATATTCACCTCTGACGGGAAGACTCGCACATTCCATAAATATTGAATACGACATTCTACTTCTTCCGTGGCATACGTTAAGGGTCCCCTAACCACAATCCTATCCCTAAAGTAACCCTATATACTTTACTTTAGAAGGCGCATACTTTCGTACGTAATATTCATGAAATATGAGAATATTCCCGTCAGATGTGAATATGCCGCCACAAATCAACATCCTATGTACGAATATGTCCTGTTCTTATTTTGATGACGAGTCAATCAATACTTCTTATTCCTGCATATAATTGTCACAGTCTTGATGAATTATGAGGATAATATCGAGCAATCAGAAAGTAAATAAACCTTACAATGTTGTTGTGTTATCACTCCGCTATGTGCTTTCTTCAACAGAGAAAACGAGGGTTCTCAATAGTTTGTTTTTGGTTTTATTTGCATCTGCGCTATTCGTCCCTATTCGTAATCTATTAGGGTCCAATTAGATCATGTCGGAAAAGTACGTCTGGGTGTCCCGGAAAAGATCTGGAACAATTGGCCTCTGAATCTATGGAGGTTGGGGTTCCTGAAAGGTTGCATTTTGTGGAAAATATTTATAGATTAGGGAAGAAACTGTTATGGCCAATAAAATTAAGTGAAGCCTCAGGTTTAAGTAACGTAACAAGAAGAAACCGTGTCCAGTGTGACCAGGGGCGGATTTATGGGGGCGGGGGGCCATGGTCCCCCTCGAGCCGAGGAGGGCCAAGAAAAAAAATTTGAATGTCAAAAATAGGCAAATTTGTAAAAATTGTGCATTAAATCCGTATAGTTTGCCGTTTTGGCCCCTCCCCCTCGATTTTGCCTGGCCCCCCTAATTTTTTAGCTTGGCCGCTCCTTAAAAATACATGTAGTTGCCCCCCCCCTCAGAAAATCCTAGATCCGCCACTGAGTGTGACAACGTAATGCTGGGTTGCAGACATAATTGAAAGCAATGATGGACTTGATTAAGCCACTGTATAGTGGCTGTGTGAAACTTCAGGACGAGACTTTCAGCATTTTGCTCTCCTCTCTCTTATTTCAATGTTCTGCCAAGTGGCAAGTCCAAGACAAACATTCCTAGTCTGCTATCAGCAGACGACGATATCATCAGGAACGTCTCCAATAATATTTGAATTACCAGAAGTTGTTGAAGACTTCTGAGTACAGTCACTATATAATGAGTAGCCTGTTCCATTGATCAGAAAGGTGACCACAAAGGCTAAGACCATACCACGCTCAAAATCTAGACTCATCTAGAAAGAAGATGGCGGCTTATGTGGTTTCATCATCATGTTCTCGTAAATAAATAATATTACTTAATTAAATAAATATAGTCAAATCAATTAGCTTACAATTATATAAATATAATATTTACTCCGTTAAACTATGCTCCTTATAACGAAGAATGTCTGCTTTTTCGTCATAATGTAAGCGATGCCCAGGCTTATTAGTCAGCGTCCTCCATTGGTACATTCGCTACACAGTCAATCATCTTTAATAAAGATGTTAGATTATATTATAGCCATTAATTAGTAGCTTCTGTTTCAGTTGTGATAATTCGTAACTCTTTTTGCTTATATTGTTTCGCGACTATGCATGTGTATGATGCTTGTAACAATCTGTCGGATTGACTTCAATAGACGAATATAATGCAATCAATCAATGAAGATTTAACGTCCGGTTCCTCACCCGAAGGCGATGTCAGGGACGTCATATATACAATTATACATGTATATATCTGCGCTAGTCGGCTCTTACAAAACACATGCAGTTTGCGGTCAGTCTTAAGTTTCAATCATCAAACACTGGAAAAGCGTTTCGTAGTTAAATGCCACAAAGGGTAAATCCAAATTTGTCAGTTAATTTCGCGGCCTAACAGGTATATTGGCGACGCAAAGTTTTGACAAGGATTTGTAAGGAATACATGACTTTTTCACATAATTTCTTTCACAAATCATTTATAATTTAAAGCAATGTTGTCGATTTATGGCAATGGGTAGCTATTGCAACGTTTAGCTTTGAAATAGGTAGATTTTGAAACGGTAGCTCTATTGTGTTGAGCCGTCTTGAAGAGAAGCACATTGTGCTTCTGAACCTTGACGTTAAACACACTCAAATCTACCTACCCTATGGCAATGGCTTAAGTCGCATGAAATAAACAATTTTTATAAAAATAAATAAGTTCTGCTGTATGCCTGCGTGTTGAATTAATTAAATTTAATATCCTACTAGATAATAACAGTCTGGGCAGATTGGCCTAAGTAGACAGAAATCTACACAGACCTACAGTAACAGTAACTACACCCAATGTAGGCCTATCTTATTTTAGAATGATAATGAGGTGGCGATAGTTTGGAATTATTACATGTATAACACGCTGGGTGACTCTATTCAAATAAAAGCCCTGATTGTTCAACGACATGCCACTATTCCGATTCGGTAGTCTGTACTAGACTGCAAGGCACGTTGTGCAGTAAAACTGTAAGAAGCTTTTTAACTCTAATCTCGGCCATTAGACCACGAAGAGCCTCCGTGGTCTAATGGCATCACTGCGGCCTCTGAATCATGAGGTCGCGGGTTCAAAGCCTAGTGAAGACCATGAGTTGTAACCCTTGGTAAGCTACTTTACTCTCCATTGCTATAATAGCAAGCAGTCGGTGTACAATTAACAAGACACGCTCCAACGACTGCGCTAGCTAGCCGAATTTGGAAACGAATCCCGGCTATCTCGCCATCTGGTGAGATCAATAACATACGCTAGTATTATTATTACTCCAATCTTTGCGACGGTAGTGTTGGATTGCATTGAGCCGTCTTGAAGATGTAATTAAAGAAGTTGTGTACTTCTGAACCTTGACGTTAAACACACACACAGCTACGGACACTGGCTCACAATTGAGTACACAGGATTTGAAGTTAGGATCAATTTCAATGGCTGTGAACAGAGTAGTGCAATTATTGAATAGCCATATCTTGATCCACTGATTCTACTCAAGCAATCCGTAATATTCATAGTGGCCCAGCAATCAGAATATCCGAAGCTGGGACTCATATGCTCCTTTTCCCCTCGTCCCCACTAAATTCGAGACTGCGCTCAGGTGCAATATAAATTAAACCAATTTCTGTTGCTGAAATTTAACATAATTATGATTGGTATGAAGTTCTTAATAAAAAACAAGTGATCGGTTCATTAACAAGTGTTTCTAGTTGCATTGAACTGCTCGTAATTGTGTATTCTCCTTGGACGTCCCTGACATCACCTTTGGATAAAGAAATCGGCATTAAATTCTCAGTCCTGTTGTATTTCAAATTACTATTATTATTACTATTCTGGTTTTAACAGGTGGTCTCAGCCATATCTGTGTTCTTCATAATCGTGTCCATCCTGTCGTTCTGCCTCAAGACCCACCCAACGATGAGGGTCCCAGTCATCAGGAACACCACCATCGAATACTTCGTCATCGGCAACAACACAGAGGTGGACAGTTACAGGCACACAGGGGCTGGTAGGGGATCAGTAGCAGTGAACAGAACCCCGGGGATGCCGGGAAATCGAACCGCCAAAACCGGCTGGCTTCTTGATAAGAAACGAACAGAACCACACGAAGCTTTCTTTTACATAGAATGCATGTGCAATGCGTGGTTCACATTCGAATTGATCATACGATTTCTGGTCAGTCCTGGAAAATTGGATTTTATACGAACTCCTGTTAATATAATAGATTTTATAGCGACTCTTTCGTTTTATCTGGACTTTCTGCTGACGTACATGAAGAAAGAGAACGATATATTGGAATTCTTCAGCATTATAAGGATAATGAGATTGTTCAAACTGACCAGACATTCGCCAGGATTAAAGATTCTCATTCACACGTTTAAAGCCAGTGCCCATGAACTTTCACTTCTCGTCTTCTTTCTGATTCTTGGAATCGTTATCTTCGCCTCTCTCGTGTTCTATGCAGAGCGGATACAGTATAACCCTAACAACGATTTCACATCCATACCTGTCGGTCAGTATTTATAATTAATTATATTTATTTATTTATGAATTCTTAATATATTTATTTATTTCATTTTGTTCTTTGTTTTTTATTATATTTTTATTATATTTATTTGAGCACCAAAAGTGGATTCCCAACACAGTGAAAGGGTTTCTTAACACTTTCCAGTTAAAGGAAACATCTACAAACTTACAAACATCTTGTCATCTTCCATAATCACAATATATATTTCTACTCTTCATATTCTACTCAATTCTACTCTATGGTAGCGAATGTTGGACACTGTTGGATTCTAGGACTAAAAGATTGAAAGTTGTTGAAATATGGTTCTACCATAGCAAACAAGAATGTAATAAATACTATGCAGAATAGTCAAATAAACCTGTTGGTCATGTGATGATTAATTACGAAATAGAAAGCATAATAATAAGTGGAAAAATTGAAGGAAAGCCTTCTAGACAATGCAGAGAAAGAGAAAAAATTGGAAAAAATTGCTTATACAAAGAGTCTCAGTGATTGGGTGAACGACGAGGAAGTGGAAATGATTAGAACTGCAAGAGACAGATACCTATGGGACACCATGACCGCCAATGCCCGGACCGGGCAGGACACCCGAAGACAGAAAGAAACGGTCGACATTGATGGCACGCAAAGAAAAAAATTGTTTTGAGATTTTCAGCAATCCCGACATACGCACATTACGCACTGTTTACATCTTCTGCATAATGAAAATACTAAGACAATGTTTGTTTGGTTTGTTAGAGCTGATGGTTTTGGGTCATTCGGAAAATGATATCTGATGTGTACTATAAAGCTAATGATTAATCAGTGGAAATATATAATGTAAACATGTAAATGAAGCGATTATTGACTATTGCGATTATTGCGCGATAGGAAGTTATTGTTAGATCTCTGTCATGTTCAGATAATGTTCTTGATGATCGGTGAATCATATAATTCGGTTTTACAGGTCTGTGGTGAGCTATCATTATCCTGAAAACCGTTGCACGCTGGTTTACTGATCTCTTTTGGGCTGTCGTTAGCATAACAACCGTTACCATGCTATGTTACAGGTCTGTGGTGGGCTATCGTTACCATGACAACAGTAGGGTACGGAGACATGACGCCTAAGACCTACGTGGGGATGTTCGTGGGCTCGCTCTGCGCGCTCACGGGTGTGCTCACTATCGCGCTCCCTGTGCCGGTCATCGTCTCTAACTTCGCCCTGTTCTACTCGCATACACAGGCTCGAGCTAAGCTGCCTAAGAAGCGCCGGCGAGTTCTGCCCGTTGAGGCCGTTCGGCCTAAAGGCGGCCCGACCGGCCAGAACCGGTTGGACGGCAGCGGCAGGCCGGATGGATTCGGTTCTAGGCGGTTACACGGCAATATAGCACCGCCTGAATCGAAGTTAACAAAAATCGGTAAGTTCGTTATCAGCTCACATACTATAAATAGTGACGTTAGATATATTGGACGGTTTATGAAATTGGAGCGGCAATGACATTGACAAGCCACAGGGAGTGTGCATGCCTGCTAGAGGCTTACCATCAGTTTAAGTTTCTTACTTTTTATTACAGATTTGAAAGAAAATCCTTGAATAAATAATAATAATATTTTAAAATCATTTTGCACAGATCAATCAACATATTTTCAAAATCGGTGTTTCGATTTATGACAAACGAGGTAAAAATGATAGTAAAAATAAAAGTTTATCGTCCGTTTCTGCATTTAGGGATGAGGAAAGGGATATGAGAGCTACCAATCCATGCTGCATATGTCGATGTTGCCATGTTATCCAATCCCATTAATCTCTCATCTCCATTAACACAGCAGTTATAGTGGCAGGTCTTAGCTGATATCACAAGCTTTCCAGCCAGTGGGCGATCTAGGAAATATTTTAGGGGGCAGCATTTTGTTTTCCGTGCGTTTTTATTGGAGAGGGATGGGGCAGATTAAATTGAGTCTAATCGAGGCGGGGGGGGGGGGGGTGGGCAAGAGTCCAAAATTGGTATTTGAATGAGTCGAGTTGTAATTATTATCATATCGAGGGAACAATGCCCCCTGCTTACCCTAATTTCGCGTCTGATTTCAGACAATCAATTGTGTTGTTGTTGCTTCCTCTTCTTCTTCTTTTTTTTGGGGGAGGGTAGGGGAGGGGCAAGTTGTGGTCAGATCAGTTTTATAAGACTAATATTGCTTTATTAATAGTTACCTCTGAAGAACATTAGTGGTAGGCAAAAAATCACCGACAAAAATTATTCCAGTTAAAACATTAGTATGAGGGATCAAATTGTGATCAAAACTGGTACTCTACTCTGATGCTTATATATGAAAATTTTTGTAATCACAAAATTATCTGAGGGACGGATGAAAATCTTGGGGGGGGGGTCGCCCCCTGGTCCTAGCTGAAATTCACCACTGGCTGATATGATGTTCTATTAATAGATTCTGCTTCAGGCACTGCTATCGACTGACGGACGATTGCCATTGTATGGAATTAATTACTGCTTTGATTTGATGTTCGGTCTTTCACCCGCATTCTTATCATGCAGCCGTATCAGAAACGTCTCATTGTGTTTTAGATTTACCCGGAGTTATTGATTGTTTTGAGCATTCTTTAATATTTATTGAAATACAATGCAATACAATACAATACAATGAGTATTTGAAGTCCGGTTCCACCCGAAGGCGATGTCAGGGACGTCTCAAGCAGACCATGCAACTGCAAGCAGTTCTATACCACCTGAATAATGAAATGCAATACAACATAAGCCTATAATTATATTATAAATATACATTCGAATTGATTCAATACACGGCAAGATGTTAAACACAAGTCATATTTCATCGCAAAATACCACATTAAAGTTTAAGCCTAACCAATGATTTCCCAACCCACCCACCTCATGAGATGAAGTGCAGTTTTTGGTTGGTCCATTCTCAAGTTCAGTAGACAGAATACGCATGGGACAAATATCGGTCCTGTTGCAATGTCCAATAGGATGACCATGGCCACGTTCGAATCCAATTCCAATACCATATAAGAGTACATTATTAAAATTATTTTTATGAGACGAAATTTCAATGGAACAGAAATAGGACAGACTTATTTTCCGATAATAATATTTCTGCATCCGGTTTCTGTGCTTGTTTCAATATTCCATAGGACATGCTATAGAACACTAAATATTTAACTACCGTTAGGCTAACACATGTAAAATTTGTTTATATTTACAGCTCACGGTGGTGCACTGCAGGAAATGATGCCTTTATTCAGTAAGTTATTATTCTGTATTCTATTTAACTAGTGCTCTCCCAAGCAGCAGGTTCTAGTAGTGCAATTCCTCCACAACTCTCTATCATAAGGTTTTGTTTCATGGCAACATTTGTTCTACCTTCTTTTAAATCATCCAGCATTCTTGTACGGTTTCTTCCTCGTTCTCTCTTATGTCAAACTTTCGTTCTATAATTTCCTTCGTTATACCTTACCCATGCTGCATAGGGCATGACCAATCAAATTAGTCTTTCTTCTTGTGATCGTAGTGATTTCCACTCTACTTTTACCAACCATATTAAATTTTAATAGACCTACCTCCTCATTTTGTCAAACATTCTTCATGAGGAACTTTCATTAATCTTTTTCAAATCCACGTCTCATAAGCGTTCGATCTCCGTACATCCTCATAGCGCAAAGATCACGTCTTAGCTCCATTCAAGAGAACGAATAAAATGATATCTTCACAATTGACTTATTGAAATAGTCAACAATAGATTTTGTTTACTTGTTAACACCCCTTGAGTACAAACAAATCTTGCAATACCGTTTGAAAGAATAGGACTTTCATCTATTTTCATTTTGTTTATTTAATAACTATGAAAATATCGAGAACTTAAGCTCGACATTTTTTGCACAATATCTTATACATCTTATGAGTCCACAACAGTTCTCATTATATTCATAGGACTGAT
>JAQFZF010000825.1:0-15789 GCA_034695365.1 Enchytraeus norvegicus | reverse complement strand
TTGTAGAGTGTTGTGCACATGTTAAAGCATTTACAATTGCAGCATAATGTAAATTAATATCCTGTTTATGTTTAACACACGAACAATTATCTACAGTGTATTGTATATGAGACTTACTGCACGTCAGGTCATAGAGAAATTCACTATTACAGTAACAGCTCACTATTAAATAAAAATAACCAAAACTTATATTGTTCAATATGAACTACTATGGCAGATTGCATAGAGAATTACAGATTGGTTTGAGTATGTTAAACATTCAGGTTCAGATGCACAAGGTGCTTCTCTTCAAGACAGCTCAACACAATCGATTGGTTTGAGCTTATTATAGCTTCACTCCACAATGCGCCCTGCAGTCTATTACAGACTGCGGAGTAGGGAGTTATTTTGACAGTTGACGTTTTACGATTGCATAGAGCGGCGCTTTATAAATTGTGATACTTTCTGATTGGCTGATAATAGATAAATAATAATACATAATATAATTGATTGATAATAAAAACAAACCTACCCAGATAGTTTTACCACGTGAAATGATGGGTTTAGTTGGGTAGGTTGGTCCAAGACATTCGGCGTGGTAGGTCTCCTTACAACGGTTACACTGCAGCAGCTGTAGCATCCATCAATCAATCAATCACTCAGCCAATCAATCACTCAGCCAATCAATCACTCAGCCAATCAATCAGTCAACCAATCAATCAATCAATCAATCAATCAATTAATCTATCCATCAGTCAGAGTGAGAGACCTTTTTTCTAAGGCTGAGACTCTCAAACGCTCTGCAGAGGTTTAATGAAGGTTGGTTTCACCGCTCTTTCAATCTAGTCTATCTCGAGTAGCCGGGCCACGATTAAGTACGTTCTTAGAGAATCTTTTTATAAAACCCATCAGGTAAATACTAACAAAATCAATCAGTTAATCAATCAATCAATCAATCAATGAGGAAGAACAGAGAGTAAATCAATGAATCCAGTAATATGTGACACGCCACGGCAAATGTAGGCGTTTGTCGCAAAAGAAATTCTGGAGTAAAATGCATTGGAAGTTCAAATTTTAATAACTAAGTTTATATAATTTTTTAAACTTTAACTTTTTAGAATTTTGGATAGGGTAATCATATCTAAGCCAACTAAGCGTGGTTCGAATCCAAGGCTCGCCCGTCACTGATATCTCTGTCAAGAGATAAAACTGATGTTAACTTCGGCTTAGCCTTTTAACTATATATGTTATTTTGAATGTTAAACTTAACACAGAACAATGGAACAATAGACCGATTTTTTAAGAAAAAAATTGTAGCATAAATTTGCATTAAAGTATAAATTTCAGTCAATGACGTATATAACTGATTAAACTTTAAATTTTTCTTACTTTGGATAGGGTAGTCAGATTTAAGCCAACTATATGTTGTATTGAAGGTCTCTCTGAACACAATTTAATGGAATAATAAAACGAGTTTTGATTTTTGGTGACAAGTGTCTACATTTGCCGTACATGGCGGGTCACATATAATGAACCTTAATATTTGTCTTGGTGACTAGAGGTGGGGCAGCTCAAGTTGCGGCCGCCAGATAGTAACAGAGCAATTTTGTACTATATGTGTTCAGAAATTGTCAGCCAGTGAAGTGTTTCAACTTTCAAGAAGAGTATTCGAATACATTTAACATTTAGAAAAATAATGCAGACAACACGTGATAAAGAGTTTTCGAAACGCTGAATAATTGAGGGTTCGTGTAAACCATACCATAGAATAGGTGTAATCAAGTTTTGAGTGCACCAAAGTTTTAGCCAAATTCTAGTAGAATTTTTAACAAGCAAAGAATGAATTTGTATCAATGAACCTATATTGATTAAGTTTAGATTAGGCAATAGTCTCTACACGAAAAACGTGGACTCTTTTAAATAGATAGAATATAAAGGAAATTGCGACATCACACAAAGGTGTTTAAATGACATTAGTATTTTATACTAGAAATATATATAATTATCACAGTACAATAATTTAATCGCATAAAAACAACTAATAGTCTAGATTGTATACCCAATTAGAATATAACAGTTATTTAATCAAGTATAATATATGAATGCAACAGTTTATATTTCGTGATTTTTATATTGCTTCATCATCAGACGGTCATCACGTCCCTTGTGAGACATAACCGCAGGACCCTCGTCTATCCGCCTAACCAGTTATCAATCCTCCGTTGTGCATTGAGGAGGCGCCTAACACAGTGAGGAAAGAAAACAAGAAAAGTTTCAAAAGTCCTTCGAGTCCTGGAAATTTAATGATTTAATTTAA
Source organism: Enchytraeus norvegicus (assembly GCA_034695365.1). NCBI lineage: Eukaryota > Metazoa > Annelida > Clitellata > Enchytraeida > Enchytraeidae > Enchytraeus > Enchytraeus norvegicus. Next base: position 13,493 of record JAQFZF010000825.1, on the reverse strand, counting down.
TGATTTTTATATTACAGCTTTATTTAAAAATTTTGATTTCCATATGACAGATTTATCAATTTATTTTTTCGCAATCCATCAGCCCTAAAAATTAAATGAAGATTATTTTGAACTCAGCAGATGTAGAACTGCCCGTGCTGGATCCGGGAAACTTGGGAATAAACCAACTGAAAACTGCACATGTTCCGTAAAAGCCGACTAATGCAGGTAAATTCATACTGAGGAAGGTAACGGGAAACCACCTTGAAATTCAAAATATATATTTCCAATTAAAAAAAGTTGCATTTTGGTGTGGTAGAGGCATGACCTTTTTGATGGAATCAACTTAATGATCGATGGGGTGCACACTAATTAGTGAGTGTGATAGCAGAATGTGTTTCGGAATATGTACCTTGGACCAGACATTTGGCAGTGCACTCGTGAGAGAGAGAGAGACGTAGAACATAGTGTAAAAAAATTGTAGTCTAGTTCTCAATATTTTTAAAGTTATTAAACAAACAAAATGAAATTTAGTAAAAATTCCTATTCTTTCCTGTATAAAGCGGCCCCTGTTTGTAAACGGATCGATTTTTGGAATTGTCAAATTAAAGTCTTGTTGAATTTGAAATCTCCACATCCTTACAAGTGCTATAAGCCTGTGACTACTTGCTTATCACCCCACGAAGACTGTTGTTATGAAGTAATGCAAATAGTTCTCATGTCGTGTAGATGAGAACAAAACTGCATTTGAAACAATTTGATAAAATACAGCTTGCACGAGGTGGGGGTGCTAATCCAATGGAACCTGAGTGCAATTAGTATAATCAAAATTTCGAGCTCCAGCAAACGGCTGAAGCGTATATCCCTTATTTGGGAGGGGCTTTCATGACGGGGCTTATATGGAGGCTTATGTCGTTATCGAAGGGGTTGTTGAATTCAGGTTCAATATTACATACATATAGGAATTTATGGAGCAAACCATGTTAGATGGCATCGCTGCCTGACACTCAATGGTGAGCCATACATCCCTATTAAATAAAAGGATAGAGGATGTCAGCATTATAAATGGCATCCCGGGTGAGCAACAACAACATGATAACAAAACAAGCAATTAGAATTCAGTATAGACCACATACACAGTCTCTACCGAAGCACACGTTGCAATAGTGACAGCGCTGACAGCACCACGTGTCATCTGCCACATCCGTTGGTCTAGACTGCTCATCCAGGCAGTACAAGTGAAACCCATCGCAGCATACTGAACAGTAGATCATCTGTATATATACAATACAATACAATAGGACAAATGTACAATACTACTATGTGTAAAATACTAGCACAATAATCATAGTACAACAATTCTAGCATATAATAACCCTAGAAAAATAATCCTAGGACAATATTCCTAGTCCAATTATATCAATTGTATCCAATTCAATAAATTGAGTACAATTATCCTAGTACAATAAACATTGTACAATAATCCTAGCACAATTATTCTAGTACAATAATCCTATTTAGATTGTTTCAACTCCTAGTAAAATAATGATAGCACAATAATTCTAGCACAATAATAACAACACAATAATCCTAGTACAATATATTGTACCAGTCCTGATTATTGTACTGGGACAAGTCACAATTTTACTAGGATTATTGAATAATCCTAGTAAAATTTTCTAAGTACACTACTCCTAGCACAATAGTCCTAACTAGTACAATAATAAAATTATTTTAATACAGTACAAGCATCCTAGTGATATGGAAACAGAGTAGTTCGTCAAGGATTTTATATCTAGGACCTGCCGTATAGCAATACAGCATTGGAAAAATATTATGCAAACCTTTTGTCTGCCAAGGCTGGCACATAGTCGACATACACAGAGCACTGTGGAATGACTAGATGAGACCACTGTCAGCCCTCTCTCCATAGCATTGTCATAGCTGTAGTCCTCCTATACACACATGTAATAACATCCATGATGATGTCTAGCACTATTATCTAGCACTACTATCATTCCCGCGTTAGTTCCGGAAAACTTGAAAATAGACTAACTGAAAACTGCACATGTTTCATAAAAGTCGACTAACGCAGATATTTTCATACTGAGGAAGGCAATGGGAAACCACCTGGGAAGTCAGATTCAAAGGAAAAGAGTTACATTTTAGGTGTGGTAACATAGCCTTTTTGATGGGATCAACTTGATGATCGATAGAGTGCTCATTAGTGTGTGTGATAGCAGACTGTGTTTCAGAATATGTACCTTGGACCTGCTGTTTGGCAGTGCACTAGATATAGATAGACTAACTATCTGGCATATGCACATGGTGACAGTATGCAGACAAATAAATAGAACTTATAAGCATTGCATACATTGCGTGCAGTGTGCTGCCTCTAGAGTGAAGAAAACACATTAAATTTATTTTATTGTTAATTTTTTATCCACATATTTTCACATATATGACATACGCACACTCACACAGGCCTGTTTCCTCTCTTAGTTGTTGTTTTTGTGCTGTTATTATTTTTTTAGCACTCTGTGATTAATCCTACCTTTGCCTTTTGATACCTATTCATGTATACAAAAATGCATTGGCTTTATATTGATTAGAGAACTCCATTAGTGAGAAAATGTATACCATTTTCTCTATTCCAGCTATATTTTGAACTAGTAAAAAGGCCTATGATAAAAAGTCTTTCTTTGGGGGCAACCACCCCCCCGCACCCCCGGCTAATTACCATTCATTTCAACAACAGGTCAAATCTATGCGACTCAATGTTCCGGAAAATGCCCCAGAAACGTTGGGAAACTTGTGTTTAATATTGTAGGATAGAATTCCTGATTTCTCATCACATAGTGACATGGTGGGAATACTAAATATCTAAATATCGAGCCCTGCCCCAAGACGTTCTTTACATGAGGAAAAAAACTTTAACTCTTTACAATGATTTATTGTAAGCAGCATTGGATCAATTAAAATATGGATATTGGATAAATGGGAAAATAATGTAATATTGCTTACACTAAATTAGAGGTCGACCGAATCTATTTTTCGTTTTCGTTACCGAAAAAGCCGAAAATCTATTTTTCTGTTTTTTTATTTTTCGGCCGAAAAAAATATTTCCTTTTTCGGTGTTTTTATTTTTCGACCGAAAAAAATTTCATTTTTCGGCCTAAACCGAAAAAATATGAAATTAGCTGAGTAAATATTTCATAGGTCAATCAAGTGGAAACATTCATATTTATATGAATAGAATGAAAATATTGCGTTTATAATAGTGCCACTGCACAATAAGATAAGAAGAGTCGATATCTAAGTCCACAGTTTAGGCCTACTACATTCAATTTTAACAATATGATATTTGATAAGAAGTATACAATAATAAAGCAGTATTCATTTTGCTAGAAGTATTTATAAAATATCCGACATTTGTATCACTGGTTGTCTACCTCTGTCTCAGCTATATACATAGATTCTATAGTATCTCAATCAACTGTTACTGTTAACAGGATGCCCATTGTCCAATTGTCACAAAAGGCACATATTTCTCTTCACATTTTTTATCACACTTGCAAATGAGCATTGATTGACAAGTTGAGACAAATAATAAAGACTATTTAAGCACAGTGCATCTAAAATGTTGTCTTTTATTAACATGGCCAAATTATGCAGACCTATAAGCCTGTATCTAGCCTTGTGTGAATAAATGATGTCTTAACTATTGGACTTTTTATTTTTCGTTTTTCGGCCAAACAAGAAATTTCCTTTTTCGGTTTTTTTTTATTTTTTGGCCGAAAAAGTAATTTCCTTTTTCAGTTTTTTTTATTTTTCCTTTTTCGTTTTTTTTTAATTTGCCAAAAAAATATTCCTTTTTCGGTCGACCTCTACACTAAATAATGAAAAGTCTTCACACTAATTAATTAAATAATTGCTATATATAAAGATTAACCAATTAATGAGATATCTCTCTTTATTCGTAACAAATAGAGGATACTTTGCTGAGCTTTTGCACAGCATGCCAAAATAAATTTCAACTTTTTTCCATTGTACATCTTTATTTTTAATTTTTTAATTTTTTATTTAACATTTGTTTATTGCAACATAACTCAAACAGAGTTCATAAAATATACAAGTACAGTAATAGTACAATAGATCAACAGAGGCAGCACTAAAGAGCCGAGGCTCTGTGAGGTTACATCAGTGGATAACAGAAAATGGCTAACAAAATTTTAATAATAAACAGATTAATGATGAAACCTGTGACCTTTGCATGTTAATACATTTCATAAACTTGATGGTAACAGAAAGTTATAAGTAACAATTGTCATACAATATATGTATCAGATAAGTTGCAAGCTAAGAGTCAGATAAACATCAACAAGAAACGAAATGGGAGGTACTCAAAACTTTGTAAGCTTACACTAATATAGTGCCTTGACAAATTAACAACACACACACGCCTCATACACATACACACACGCATACCTACTCACAGTTATTCCTGGGCCAAAACGTACAATTATAGAGCTCAATTTTGGTTGTATACAATGCATTCTATACAACCAAACTAAATACCTTGAAGTCGGCTTTAAGAATATAGCATGGTACGACAGTAGTCCCATTGATTGATTGATTGACTCCCGCTGAGCTTACACCAGAGCCTAGCTTCTTGTCTGTCTGCGACTCCTTCAACTGTTAACATCAGCATCAATCAATTCGATAATAAATCATTAGAAATATAAATAATGCTACTACTGGTGGAGCATGAATAGAAAGTTATCTTTAAAGTGAAATAATTGATGTTAGGATAAATAAATCTATTTTTGTTCTATTTTTTATTCATTTTATTTAAGTTACAATTTTTGACACTGTAACAGCATAATGAGTTAATATGGTATGAATTAATTGTTCCTCTAAAATACCAATATCATTGAAACAAACCATTAAAGCTTTGGCATTCCTCGCCTGTACCATCCATTTGTTGACTTTTCTCTTACGACCAGCCTTAGATCTCACGTTATCACCGCCCGCCATGTTGAATTCCTCGCCGTCTGAAGCACTGCTAGCGTGTGACGAGACTCCGCTCCTACCATCATTGTCACTTTCATAGGAAGTCTCAAGCTGGTCGGTGCCTTGCTTACTGTAGTTTCTCAATAGCTGGGCCCCACGAACTAGGTTAGCATTTGTGCACACACGACGGCTGTACAATAAATACAGACACAAATCCATTAGAACTAAATAGGTTAGGTGGCATCTATGTTGTCGAGGCATAGTCTGCTGTAGGCAGCTGTGCGCCGCGCACTAGGTTAGAGTTAGCGCACACACGTCGACTGTAAAACATTATAATAATAAAGACCTGTTTAACGTCCATTTTCTCATCCAAGTATGATGTCAGCGAAGTAATAATTTAAATATATATCATATCGATTACCGAATATTAAATGAATCCTATAGATATAATAAAAAGAAGTTATGCCAGTTGTGTCTCAGCAGGGTCAGCCATATTTATGCCATCAAAAGATGGGGGGATATCATTTGGCCGGTGGCGGTAGTCTAGTGGTTAGCGTGGTGCGCTCAGGCGTGAGATGAATGAAGAGCCGTGGGTTCAAATCCAGCTCAGACTACAGAAAAATAATAACGCCACCGGTACTGGTTAATCATGTGTCAGCACTTGCTGCATTAGTGCGCTCTTTATGGCAATGGTATGATTAACCAGTAGGAAGGTAGACTATAAAAAAATACCAAAAACAGAAACTAAGCAAGGAAACCCTACAAACACGTGCGGTTGACATGTGTGGAATAAAAGAAGATTTAAATAAATAATAGTAACAATTTATATCAGCAGTTCCCAACCCTTGGGTCGCGACCCCACGTGGGGTCGAATTGGAATTTTTATTGGGGTCGCCAGATCGTGATGGAAAAGTTCTCAATCTTTCCTCATAGTCAATTCTGGGTTGTCATCACAACCAGCTCTTGCAATTTAAATGTTATTCTGCATTGCATATTTCCATTTCCAGCAACATATCTCTGCGAGACATGGCGTAGTGTCCGATACTGATATAACGGGTCGGGTCATCGATCACTTCCTAAATTATTTTTGGAGTCGGCCATTGAAAAAGGTTTGGAACCGCTGATTAATATCATCATTGTCACTTTGATAAGTGGCCTCAATGTTACGGTCAAGTCTACTGTTAGCCCTCAATAGCACCCCGAACAAGGTTAACAGCATTTGTGCACACATGTCGACTGTTAGATAAATACAGAAATGAAACAATTACAGAATATATAACCACTGTAATAAACAGCAAGACATGTCAGTGACGTCCCTGATGTCGTAGTCAGATGATGAAAAAGACGTTAAATTCGCATTGATTGAATGTGTTACAGCGTGGTCAATGATCATCCATATATTACGTCAACACCAAGATAGGTGGAGCTAAGAAGTATGAGGCTTCTCTTGACAACAGCTCAACACAATTGAGGTGTCTAGACAAGTGAAAACAATTTTGAGTCAATTCTGGTGCCTAATAAATAAAATAACTATTAATGAAAATAATAGTGTAAGTTATTTATCTCGCAAGATGGTGAGATAGCAGAGATTCATTCCAAAATTGGCTAGTTAGTTGCAGTCGCCAGAGCGGGCCAAACTTCCTCAATTTGGTATCATTCATGATTAAATCTGATGTTTTTCAAGACCCCCCCCCGGCCAATAGATTTTCAGAGACCATCATAAGCCTTGAAATTGTGATTTCTTTTGTAGTTGGAGCGCTGCCGCGGAGCATCTAATATGAAATAAATAAAATAATAACCACTCACCTACAAGCTTGCTTCATAAGTCCTCTACCGCCATACTTAACCTTGTCCCTAATAACAACCAATCATAATAAATAAATAATAAAGTGCTTCTATTTCAACAAATAATTAACAACCGTGGGCGAAATTAAACTATTTAACAGAACATTACCAAATTGAATTAATACTGTAAAGTACTTCTAATAAATTTTGTCTAATCAGATACCGTCACTCGGGATAAATTTAGCCGGGCGGGGTAACTTCTCTCCAAATTTTCCATTCTGTAAGTACTAATAATCATGTCCTTCAGACTAATCTAATGTATGTCCTTAGAAAAGTCTGAAGGACATGATTATTGGTACAGAAAAACCAAATTTAAAAATAAAAATAATAACTTGGAGCAAAGTTACCCCGCAGGCTAGAGTTACCCCGAGTGACGGTAACAATATAGATCATTAGAAAAACATTCAGCAAAAAATCGTTTGCTGTGTTTGCTCTATTTCACAAATTAACACCATTCAAATGCTATATTTGACTAAAACATAAGTTCAAACTTTAAACAAAGGACACTTGAACACACAGTACACAGATTCACAAATGGTACTTAGCATATAGAAAGAAGTATTCTATTATTTCAAGCTGACCAGCTGCAGTCAAGTCAAATAAACAAATAAATAAAGTTTAACTTGTTTCCATATCAAAGGATACTTCAGAGATGGCCCGGGTTGCAGTCAAAACTAGAAATTTATGAATCTATATTTCATTTAATCAGTTTTAATCACATACAAAATTAATATATAAGTTCTCTGCACAACTTACTGTTCTCTCTGTCTGTGGTGTGTATGCGAAAGTTCCAGCGACATTGTACTTTTTTGTTTGTAACAATAATAAATAACAATAATAAATAACAATAATAAATAACAATAATAAATAACAATAATAAATAACAAGAATTACACAAATAATAATATGTTAAATCAGATAAAGAAAGAATTAGCCTACACGTGTCTTTTTATCTGCTTTTTTCATACACATGTCAACTGCATGTGTTTACAAGATTTCCATTTTCTAGTTCCTGTTGGCTCCAGCATACTTGAGAAAATACACCAACAGAAAACTGTATGTGATCGTAAAAGCCAAGTAACGCAGTCACTGAGGAAGGATACCTAGGAAGCCAACTTATAAGGCTTCACTTCAGAAATTTATCAAGATTATCTCCAAGAACATATGGCACACACACAATACAGCCATATGTAAATGAACCTGCCATTGGGCATTTCACTAAGAGAGAGAGAAATATTAGAAAGAACTGATTGAAGCAAAGTCCTACCTGCAAGAAGCGCACACCCCACAATCAGGTCTACGACACCCTGCGCACTTGTTACACCGCTTGTGCTTAGAACTAAATCTTCCGAGCAATCCAGAGTTCTTGGATGCCATCTTTCTCTGCAGTGCAGTCAATCGTAGCGGCGATTTAGGAACGCAAACTGAGCCTGTAGAAACAAATAACAATAGCATTATAGCCTTACTTAGTTTGTCTTAAACAAGCATCTGATGCTTCCTGACCCAGTAGTGTTTTGTTAAAAGTAATTGTGAAAAGCTAAAGCTGGCTTCATAATGCTTACTTTTCGAATAAGCCCTCAAAGCAATGCTAAGTTCAATGTCTGATTCCATATCGAAGGATCAGTGACATCTATCCCCTCCCCAACATTTCAGGTTACTTTATGGCACAAGGTCCCTGCCCCTATAAAAAAACATTTTGACACCAAAAGTGAAGCGACCCCCTAAAATATGTTGTTCGGTCGGAATGCAATGTCTTGAATTAAGCGGGTAAATTTAGCGAGCGAAGCGAAGAAAAAACAATTTGAACTCTTCAAACTAAATTTTGTCCCCATTTTCTAGATCTTCCACTGTAAAGTCACTGCAGTGGAATTGTATATTATTTATAAACTGCATTCTCAGTTCTTTATAAGCCAGGAGGAAACACCTTGGTGGAAAGATCTTGGGATTCTTCTTTTAACTTTCACTAACAGCCAAGTTGTGAAAGTAAAGGAATACTTGATTTTTTCCACTCCCCCCAATTTCAGAAAGTTACTAGTATCTTCCACTCCCTCCCCCATTTTTTTATAGGTATAGGGATAGACACCCCTGCAAAAGGATACTGTCACAGATGGACCCGGCTGGTACTCGAACCACTCAAAAAACTGGGGGGTGGGGGGTGCGAATCTTTCGGACACCCGGGTATGCATCCAGAAAAGACAGACGGGTTTCTTTTGGTGGACTCGCTTAAAATAACCCGCTTTAAAAACCATAACTTACTCTGATCAAAACCATAAATTACTCTGTAAAATTTTGTAAGATTTGACACCTGTACATTTAGCAGCAACCTGGAACAATGCTGGCTAGAGACTAGCCTGTATGATATCTGAGAGGGAATGAGAAGCCCTCATTGCTCCTCTCTATAATTTTATTAAATATTGACATTGAACAGTACGCCTACAGGCCTACAGGTGTGAAATTCAAACCAATATGAACAACTGCATGCTAATTAAATACCCAGACATCTAGCACGTGTATCTAGCAGTCGCATCCAGGATACCAGCGAGGAAAGCTGAGGTTCGAATATCAGGTGCGGAGAGGGACGCGGCTCGGTTTAACGCCTGTTTTGTTAACATTAGGAGATATGGATTTGTGACATTAAATATGCTATGGTAATTACATTTATTTTCTATTGGTTTCATTTATTATTATTACTTTATTTTCAGTTATAATTATGCTATCGTAACTATTTCTGTTAATTATATTCTTTATTGGTTTCTTTCTGTGCACTGTGTTTGAGAGTTCATTTATCCAGCTCTAAGCTCAAAGCTTAATAGCTACAAGTCTCTGACATGGTCCTCCTATTACAAAAGGGACGTCAAGACGTCATAATTATGAAGAAGAAACGAGGCTGAGTGATTCGTATCAACCGTGTTTGAGACCACACGGAAGAATCCCTCATAGTATTATATAGCTTGAGTTTTTTTTAAAACCAGTGAAAAACCCAATAAAACCCAATACCCAGAAAAACAATTAAACCAAAAAAAAATGCCGGATTGGGCTTTTTAAAAAAGCCTGGGTTTTTTAAACCCTGGTTCAACCCCCACCACCTCCCCCTCCAGAATCTTACACATCAACCGTGGGAATTGGACTCCACTGAACCAACGACATCATGCTTATCAAACAAGTGTACCGACAAGTAAGTGTGCCATGAAACCAGGACTAGTGGACTACGTATATATAACTTGAACAAAGAGAGTCACCTATCACTTTTTACATCTGATTCTAGCCGACTTGCTTAACTTTGCAAAAAATGGAATTCAATCAAATACCAATAAATAATGGTATTTATAATGCGCCACTTCATAGATCTATACAAAATGCTACACCAGCCTAAATTAGAAATAGCTCTAGGTTAAAATTACAAGTACATACTACATACCAGATTTCTTTAATCCACCAATCACATTCTTCCTCAGTTTATCACCATCACCCTTTTCCTCGGACCGCTCATCATTATCTTGCTCTTTAGAATCATCCCCAGCCCCTGCAGCCTTCCTACCCTCTCGCAATCTCCGTGACCCCCTTGCAGACCGTGATGCTACCATCCTATCGGAATTGAGCCTTTGTCCCTTCTTCAATCCTACTTTATCTATCTTAGATACTGATTCTGATTTAGATTTAGATACGGCAAGTTCAACCGGCTTTGAACCAGCGGTATAGGAAGCACTGCGTAAAGCTTTACTGGAAATTTTTCCAACAGCTCCGTACGGTTTTGATAGTTTTCCAGTGCTCTCTGATCTAGCAGCTGCGGCGGCTCGTCTCCGTAGCAACAACCTCTCTCTGAGGGAGACACGGGTCGGAGGAGCCGGATCGGCTGTAGAGTCTTTACTCTCCGTTGGTGGCTCATTGGTAAGATCAACCGCGTCTGTTGCAGATTTACTACTTTTCATTTCACTACTGCTCAATTTGTCATTTGATTTACTCTTTCTTACACGAGCACTACTCACTCTATCATCTGTCGTCACATTGTCCACATGTTTTGAAGCCCTGCTGTCAGATTTGTCCGCTTTCTGTGCCTTATATACACTTGACGTACCACTTTGTTTTGACTCCAACAGAAGTTTCTCGATCAACTTAAACGGATCGGCGGATTTTTCGCCGGACCTTTTATTTGACCTCGAGCCGCCCGAGCCCACTAATTCCAGCCTAAGCTCCTCGTCAACTAGCGTCCAATCAGATAGCACCGCTGTTTCTGCTGCAGGAACCTTTGATAGAAATTCTGCAAGACCGAGCCTAGATGACTGAGACGATGTTGATGATGCTGATAATCGCTGGAGCTGAGAGTTTCTAGAAGGCATTGATGGCATCGTTGAGCTGAAAGATTTAGCGGCAGATGATTTTTCTGGCGGAGATTTCTTATCAGGTGTTACAGAATGGGCATCACTGTAATCTAAACACACAAATACAATACAATATGGTAATATCCATTTCATCATCTTACGATGATATCAAGGACGTCTCTAACAGCACTTGTAAGTAATAAACATTAGTTAACTGGTTCACTCCAATGTAGGTAACAAGTCATAATTGCGGAAAGAGAACAGCCCAGGTGGCCCAACGTGGCGCAAGTAACTTTATCTATAAAAAGACCATATATTTAACCTTTGCCACTCCAATTAATTTCCTAAATGCATCTGCTACAGCTCCAATTAATCAGGTATTTTACTAAAATTTCATATTTGACCACAAAACTCTCTTAATTTATTACACAACACTATCCAAAGTCTACATACAAAAGTCTACCACAGTGGCAGGGGGAGGGACAGGGTGGGAATGCCCCCCCAATATGGTCCACTTATTATTTTTCATTGAGTAGTATGAATTATGGGCACAATTTGAGAAAGTTCCCCCCAAAGAAGAAACTGACCCCCCACCAAGTTGAAATCTTGGCTACGCCGCTGGCCAGGATCTCAACTGGGGGAGGGCCCTTTCTTGATCTCAATTTGGTAGGCCTGTACCTAGATTTCGACCTAGGCGACAGGCCTGTAGGTTAGCTTGCTAGGCTACAGGCCTAGCAAGCCACAACTTTATAACAAAGGCTAAGCATACAAACTGAATAGCCTGATAATACACATCACGTTGAGAAATGTTTGGCCGCTCACAGCCGACATAGGAGCTGTCTAATGCAATCATAATGCCATGTCCGCTCACACCGGCCGGTGGAGTGGAACCAGTATTTTCAAAAGCATGTCCGCTGTGAGAGGCCTTTGGAGTGGTAAAGGTTAACCGAATTAATAATTAATAACACTGTCCTCGTAAGATTATGAAGTGTTCAAGACTAGTAATGTTAATACCAAATTTTTTCTCAAACCGGTTTTCGATTGTATGAAACCGGTATTCGATTCTAATACCGGTTTTCTATGCCGACAGAGAAATATATTATTAGAGCCTACATAAAGTAAGCATATGAGCCTTGAATTAAACTCCTAATGCTAGCTTTAATTCTGACTGGACGTTTAGATGACGTCAGACGTAAATATTAGTTTGCAACTTATATCGGTTGAACTTGACCCGTTGTACATCCGAGATTTTACTCTCTAATTGACTCAACCAGGAATCGACGTCCAGACCTTGTGCGCAAAATTGATTGAAACCAATCAAATGCGTAAATGATATCAAATTGCAAACCCCTATTTGCTGCATTCATAGTTGGTCTGCCCTTGGGACGAGGATTTGGATCAGATGGAAGATATCTGGCGCACGCGTTGAACTTGCACGCAGCGCAGAACACAGATTGGTCTTTCTTCGTTTTTACCCGCACAGTACTGCACCGACCTGTCAACACACAATATTGACAGGTACAATGTACATAAGACAAATTACAAATGTAGAAACTTTAAACAGGATGACCACAACAAGAAATATAATCAATACTGTGCGGAACAGGCAACTGAGCTTTTTTGGTCATGGTATGAGGAATAAAGAAATGGAAAGCATTTATAAATATAATCATAAGCAGAAAAATAATAGGAAACCAATGCAAACAAAGACAAATAAATATAAATTTTAACAAAGATTAAAATATTAGTGTGGGACAAGATCGAATATGAAGTGACAAAAATATCCAGACGTTAGACCTGTGCAGAATCGCTAAAATAGTGTCTACTACATTCGGATCGAATATCAGAACCAATAAAGCAAGTGAGAATGTCAGGGACATCTGTCACATCATCGGTAGCACAGTTACCCAAGAAGCAGGAGGCCAAGGTTTCAATTCCCAACTAGGTCTGTCTCTGACAGTACTTATCCTTGTGGTACGAAAAACAGGCATCAAACTTAACTTTACAGAGTTCTTCAAATATCTATATTAATATAGAAGAGTTTCTGTGTATCTGTGTGTCTATCCGTTTGACCGGGATGCATTTCGACAGTTCTGCACCTTTTCACTTCATTCCTTCACTATTATGTCGGTGTGGGTATGGGACGTCCAGTAGGGGGGGTGCCATCCCCTTTGTGGCTACTACCATGGTGTACAGGCCCAAAAACGTGTCATTTTCACAGGTTTCACGTCATTTTCACGTGTCATTTTGCAGTGTAACAAGTTCCCCAAGCAGTTGTGTATCGAAAAACTATACGAAAGCAAACTTGGGGGGGGGGGGGGGGGGGGGGGGGCGGGG
>JAQFZF010000824.1:0-15792 GCA_034695365.1 Enchytraeus norvegicus | reverse complement strand
AACTTGATGGTAACAGAAAGTTATAAATAACAATTGTCATACAATATATGTATCAGATAAGTTGCAATCTAAGAGTCCGGTAATATACATAAGTATAACTAAAAGTTTACTTTAACTGAAAATAAACAAAAAAAGTTTAATTCAATTGTATTATTTATAAGATATGTCAACAAAACAGACTAATTTCACTAGTGGGTCTATTTTTAATTGACAAAAGTGCACTACATGAATATGATAGATAGTTATTTTAAACTTATAAACAGATAAAGCACAAGAATACACATAAAGATCGCAAACTTTTAGTATGTTACATTTCTTAAATAGGGGATCTGAATGAGACATGTATGGGCTTTTATTGAAGATTCTGACGGCATATTAGAAGTTCATCTAATATACATTTAGCAGCACAGCCCCAAAGAATTATGCAATAGATTAAATGAGGGTATACGAGACTATAATACAGAGAAGAAAGCACATTATTTGGCAATTTATGCTTTAAACGATTTAATATATAAAGTTATCTAGCAATTTTATTTGTTATGTATGAAACATGACGCTGCCAAGTTAGTTTTTTATCAATGATTATTCCCAAAAATTAGGTGAACTCGACTTCGGTAATATGGACATTATCAATCTTAATACAAAAATTGGTTTTAGTCATGAGGGCACTGAGTTATCTATTTTTTTAAACCGAACATCATATAGTTAGTCTTTCTAACATTCAATGACAGTCGGTTGGCTTTAAACCAATCCGAAAGAAGATCAAGTTCATCATTTACTATTTGCATTAGTTGCCATAAATCAGGATTTGAATAAAATAGGTTGGTGTCATCAGCAAACAATAAAAACTGCAGATACTTACAACAAGAAGTCATATCGTTTATATAAAGTAAAAATAATAAAGGCCCTAATATAGACCCTTGTGGCACACCACAGCTAATAGGTTTTAAAGTGGATGCAGTATTGTTATAATTCACATACTGTTTTCTGTTTTCCAGATAACTCCTAGCGAGTAAATTAGGAATCTCTCTTATACCAGACATCTTCAACTTTCTTATTAAGATATTATGATTTATTGTATCGAAAGACTTAGACAGATCTATAAATATTCCGATAGTATATTCATTTCTATCAATAGCTTCCGACACTTTATCATAAAGGTTCAACATTGCCATATATGTTGAGTGATTTTTCCTAAAACCTTATTGCGCTGGATTGAAAATGCTAAACTTAGTTATATAAGATAATAAACGATTTGAAATTATTTTCTCAAAGATTTTGGAAAAGCTAGGAATAATACTAATTGGTCTATAGTTTGAGAATTCATTTTTGCTACCATCTTTAAAAATAGGACAGACTTAGCGATTTTTAATTGGTCTGGATAAACACCGTTAGTAAAAGAGAAATTAATTATATCAGAAAGAGGCACAGATATGCAGTCAATCACTAATTTAATCAAAATTTATAGATATTTCATCAATCCCTGCACTCTCACCATTTCTCATAGATTTTATAATGTCAATAATTTCCATCGAGGAAGTTAAATGAAAAACACAAGAGCATTCATTAGCCAAGTTCTCTGGCATATAGGTCAAAAAGGAGTTTTTTGATTCGTTTTATATTTTGCGCAAATTTACTTCCTATATTAACAAAGTATTCGTTAAAATTTTCAGCAATTAGATTTGCATTAGTAAAATAAAATCATCATTATGTTTGAACTCACTTGTGGGTTTTGCATTTGATTTATTTT
Source organism: Enchytraeus norvegicus (assembly GCA_034695365.1). Lineage (NCBI taxonomy): Eukaryota > Metazoa > Annelida > Clitellata > Enchytraeida > Enchytraeidae > Enchytraeus > Enchytraeus norvegicus. The sequence continues at coordinate 14,042 of JAQFZF010000824.1, read as the reverse complement.
TGTTAATCATGCTATTAATCATTTGCATTAATCATTATTAATCATTTCTTTTAAGAGCTGTATTTCTTAAATTTAATAGAATAGAATTCATTCTCTGCTTTTACCAGGGCTTCAATTTATTACGATAGATTAAAAATTCAGATTTGGATTCTTCAGTGCTAGCCAATATATAATGTTTATATAATTGAGACTTTCTCTCACAAGAAATAGCAAGTCCAGCTGTCATCCACTCCTTTTGAGGAATTTTTTATAGCTCGTTTTAAATTTTTTGGGAAAATATTCATTGAAACCGGAATTAAAAGTATGAAAAAAGCGTTCGTAGACACCATTTGAATCCGAACCTTCTTGAATATTTAGAATGGAGTCCCAGTCTGCCATATGGAAATAAGCTTAAAATTTATCAATTGAAGCTTGATGAAATTCTCTTACATTTCATTCATTCATTACCTTTCATTCGATGTTTGGCTCATTTTACTTTTTCGATTTTTATAAGTTCTACATTGCACAATTAAGTTTTAATAATTAAATAAAAATTTAGACAATTAAATTATTATTAAATAATTATATAATAATAATTAAATTATTAATAATTATAATAAGATGTACATTGTACATCTTATTATAATTATATAATTACAATTATTATTTAGGGGTGTAAACTATACAGTGTACACCCCTCTGGGTGCACCTATATTTAAGCTCTTCATATGCTTTTTTTAAGGGTCGGTTATCATCCAGGGCATTCAAAAAATAAAATAAAATAAGATGAATAATTATGATAATAATTTAAATAAATTGTATGAGATTTGTGAATGCATTACGCAGGTACTAAAGCACTGAAGGATGCTGGTGTATCATATGATCAAATACAAGCGGCCTCTGTTGGATACTGCTATGGTATGATCACGCAAAGTGACTAATACTCTAACATAAAATATATTTTATTATGTTTCTTTTTGTTAGCAGTGAAATGATTTAATGATTTAAATTAATGAAATTTAACGCTATAAATTAAATTGATTATCAATGATTTTTTTAAACGGTATGTTTGTTATATTATATTTTATTATGATATTTGTATAATTTTTCTGTTTCTTTCAGATTTGGTAGAATAAGCAATGTTATTATAATTGTTAGGTGATTCGACTTGTGGACAGAGGGCCGTTTATCAGCTGGGCATGACTGGAATTCCTATCTACAATGTAAGCTTGTTTACATTCACAAAAATCTTATTTTTTTGATGCCCAAAATAACTCACGGGAACTTTAAAACCAGTTACTTTACGTATTTTGATTTTTGACTAACAATTAAGTAGAAATTTTTCTATGGTCTTGTCGACTGAAAATCTGTATATGATTAAATGTTGTGGTTAAATACTAAAATAACTTTAGCAATGCAATTGTTAAATATAATTATTACTATTATATATTTATGTCCCGGATTTATCCTTTAGGTCAGTAAGCCAACATTAAAACCTCATAATATGTGCTTTAGTATGCATCTATGGTTCATTATGTATAATTAGATTATGAAAATTAATCGATTGTGGCGATGTAGTCCAGTAGTTATCATATTTAGCTCAATCACAGAAAGTGGCAAGTTCAAATCGAGTCGGAATAAAACAAAGAAATTATTTTACAAATGAGCATCCTTGGGAAAGTTGTGTAATAACTTATAAGCAGGAAATGTGTTGGGCTAGTGGTTAATTATTTTTGTAAATGAAAATAAAATGTAAAAAAATATCAAAGTAAATCGATTTTTCAGTTACCAGTGAATGTTTGTGAATTATGTGCTTGTTTCAGGTGAACAATGCCTGTGCTACTGGTTCTACTGCGCTGATGCTTAGTCGTCAGCTCATTGAGGGAGGTTTGTCTTTAGAGTTACTCTATTGGTTCATGGTTGACATTGAAATAGTGCTTGCCAAACATTTTATATGGTGGGCAGGTTTTTCTAAATTGCTTACAACTGTTTTTACATTTTGGTTATGAGTATTATTAAATTATCTTGTAATGTAGAAATGCTCTGGCTTTATATATATTATATATATAATATATTATTATATATATAATAATTATATATCTCTCTCTCTCTCTCCCTCTCTCTCATTGCACTGTCTAACGGCAGGTCCTTGGCATATAACTGCATAGTATGCCATATTTTCTTGGAGACAATTTTGTTTCTGAGGGGTCTCTTTAGCTAGTGACTGTGTTAGTCGGCTTCTTCGAAACACGTGCAGTTTTGGTTGATCAATTCTTTTGTTTGCCGGATCCAATACTGGCTCTATAATATTATATCCTCTATTAAACATTAGGCTTAGTTCTTAATATTTGAATTGTTGTAGGTATGGCAGAGTGCGCACTAGCAATGGGTTTTGAGAAAATGGAGAAAGGCTCGCTTGGAACAAAGGTATGCGTGTGTAGGCTGTATGCAATACAATACAGGATGGTTTTAACGTCCATTTAACCATCTGACGACGTTATTAGGGACGTCAGTATAATATATTAAGAATATATTAAGAATATGGCATCAGTCTTGAATCGCAGATCAGTGAACATTGATTATACGCTTCAGGAATACTACTGTGACTACTGTCAGGAATTGAGTAATTTAACAAATAATGACAGGACTATTTGTATTGTGATTTTGAGATTGCACAATATTATTATAATGTTAGGCATTGCAGGCCAGGGTTTCTCAAACTCGACAGGGTCGCGATCGACTAATCAAAATAATTATTAGTGGAGACCAATCAAACAATTTTAAAATAATAGGCACCATTATTTTTTAGAAATCGTAATTTAATCATATATATTTAATCAGAAGCCTCGTACAAATAACTATGTAACGACATCTCAGTATCGTAATATTAGTATTGGAGTGCAACTGAGCAACTGAGTGCATTGTATTGATTAGTGACTGACATTTACGAATTTTATCAAGTGTAGTCAAGTTACAAAGATATGTTATTGAGACCTAAGCGACCCATTGTGAAAGAGTCACAGGTGAGAACTTATAAGTAGGTCGCAACTCGTAGGTCACACGGCTGTAGCTATAGCCTCCAATCAGGTTTGTTATAGATTCATTTTATTAACAAGTATGGTAGTTGTGCTATTTGTCTTTTAGTAACTATGATACAAAAAACATTCTATGCTAAAGCTGAGTTTAGGAATGATATTTTAGACACATAAATGCCATCTGTCACATAAATGTCATCGTTATGCCTGAATGATTGCACTAAATGGCTAGGCTACACTGACCGTTGCTGCAATCTGTGGTTTGATTCTTTATTCTGTAGTGCAAGATAAATGTGGACAATATTTCTATTTTGTTGCAGTATCATGACAGAATTCACCCGATGGATAAGCATGTATTTGCAATGGCCGAGGCCTACGAGATTTCTACTGCACCAATGGCGCCTCAGATGTTTGGCAACGCTGGGCTCGAGCATATGAGCAAATATGGTACCGACATGACTTAATACTTTCTGGCTTTTCTAATTTTTATTTCTTTTTATTTCCTGTGGATAATGAGATGATATGCTATGTTCAAAAACAAGACATCGGAATATAATCTATCACTATTGGCAGGTTGATTGTGTTTGATTTGATTTGATTTGATTCATTTATTTCACGTTATAGAACACAACACAGACAGATATAAACAGCTCAACGCGAAAAGGGACAAAAAGGCCCAAAGGCGCTAACATATGCCCAATAAAAAACAACAGTATAGCTCACAAATGGTTGCTGTACAAAGTTAACCGAAGTAATCATGCTATCATAGTAATCATGGTTAAATTTATGCACAATATACCGCATACATATCAATTATATCGGCCAAGTATTTTAACATGGTGATGAAACGTCATTAAAATCTGCACACAATTGTCAAGTGTTAGTTAAAATATCAGAAGCATTTAAAAATCTAGATAAAATAGTAATAATATGCAGGCTCTAACCTAAATTGTTTTAATTAATAATTGAGAGACTATCTGATTTAAAAAGTAGATAGTTATTAAAATCAACATAAAATAATTGCAGTTTAAAAGCTTTTACAGTTTCTGATAAAACTATATCGTCGGTCAGGGAGTTCCAAGGCTCTCAAAATCTGTTAGCAAAGAAGTGCTTTCGGGCGTCAATTCTCAAAATATAAATTACAAGTTTGGTTAAGCTTATTGCAGCTTTGAGTATTTTTGTTATCAGAAAATTGCGTGAGATATTGAAATAGCATCATTTGAAATATGTATATATCTTGCTAGTTTTTGCAGTCCTGAAGGGATCAAGATTAGCATAAATTTCATATTTGTTACAAATTTGTATAGCTTAGTGTTTTGAGGTACCTCGGCTATTATACATCGTAGCCCATAAATAATGACACTATTTTGCATGCTTATAACTTAGTCAATATTAAATCATTTAACATAGAAATTGCACAATTAATTAATAACAAACCCGAAAATGTTCCACTAATAATCTAAGCATTCGGTACAGGGGTTAATAAGATATCGTGACTTGAAAATGACCTAATTTTTTACACCATACAAGCTGGGAGTAATGCGTGAGTCATTTATAACTGGGACCGATGGCTATGTCGCTATGATCGATCAGCTTCCTAGCACAGCGCTGGCCCTAATGTAGAGAGAAATATCCCTAGAGAATTATCTGGAGAAGTATCTGGAGAATTTTTACCTTCTACAGGGTGGGGCAAAAGAAAATAACCCCCTAGCGAAATCTCAATAATTTAGTCAAAATTAAAGATTTAAATTTTTTCAAAACAGACTTCTAGAGGAGGCTTTTTGACATCTATCCTGCATATTTGGTCGAAAAATATTTGTAAATGAAAAAGTTATGGAGTCTATGAACAAATCGAAAAAAAACAAATTAACAAAGCTTTTTCAACAGGCATTCATCCATTTTTATTGAATTGTGGCTTTGACGAGGGCCGTTTGTTGTTGGTGCCAATTCAATTTGAATATGTGTTCAAAGTGACTGCCATCTCTTCGAATGCGTGCCTATAACCCTTTCCGCAATGCTAGTACAGCCAGGTCCATGGCCGCATGTGACAAGCCTTCTCAGATTGCCTCCAGCACAGACTTTATTTCAGTCTTGTTTGTTGGTTTGAAATTTTTTTTTCGTATATTGCTTTATATGTGACTACCGAACATGTTTTACATATTATTTCACTAGGTAGCACAGTTTTTTTTTCTTACTCATGTGCTCTCTATTCCGGATGGAGTGCTCCTAGCCTGTTAGAAATGAACACTTTGGACAGCTCACGTATTTTGCCCCAGACGTGGTAGTCGAGAGGTTTGATGTCACGTGAATTATGTGGCCACTCATCCTTCTTGACGAACTCCAAACTATGCTGCTCGATGCATTCTTGTGCCACAGCTATTGGAATAAGCTTTGTTAATTTGTTTTTTTCGATTTTTTAGTAGAAACTCTAACTTTTTCATTTAGGAATATTTTTAGACTAAATTTGGAGGATAGATGTCAAAAAACCTCTTCTAGAAGTCTGTAAAATATTTTTTGAAAATCTTGAATTTTAACATAATTATTGAGATTTCACTATGGGGTTATTTTTTATTGCCCCACCCTGTAGAAGGACAGTGCTTCAGCCCACAGAGCTCGAGAGACATTTGAGCTTCTGTAGGCTCAAGTCATCTATCCACTGCTTTGGACGCCAACAGTCTAGCCTTTCATCCAGTGGACTAAGGATCTGGAGCGTCCTACATGAGTGAGTGTATACGAGAGGTTAGTCATTTAAAGGAGAGACTTGTGGACGAGTGGAGTCAGTTCGACCAGAACACTGTGGATTGTACCTTGAAAGATTTGCGAGTGCAATAATAACATTGATCGATGACGTTGTGTATAATCTCCTAGCTTAAAAGCATCCAAAAAATGAGGTCATATTCACAGCACGATTTTTTTTTAACCCTGCACCGAATGCTTAGATATTTGAAGGGAACATTTTCTGGTTTGTTTATAATAAAGTGTGAAATTTCTAAGCTAATTGATAAAATATTAACTAAGTTATAAGCATTCAAAATAGTGTCATTATTTATGGGCCACAGTGTAATTACTATCTATCTGTAATTATTAAATTTTATTTCAATTTTAAACTTAAAATGTCCTAGAAATTGTGAATATTTTAAGTTCACTCTTTAAATTACTATAAGTTAATAGTGCTCATATCCTGTATTACTGTTTAGGAACCAAGCCTGAACATTTTGCTAAGATTGCGTATAAGAATCACAAACATTCCGTCAACAATCCGTAAGCTATTTATTGTTTCAATTTATGAAATACGAATATCAAATTTGAATATTATAGCTGTGCCACTAACGATTTGATCCTTATTAAGCCTACCTATGAATCTTGTTTTAATTTATCGTAAAGTAAGGCAGTGGGAAATGGTACCAACCTAATTATATTTGTAAATATGAATTAGTGAATTGTTAATAGGGAACTTGGGATAATGGCTGAGCCCTTGTGATGGAACACATTCGTTGGTAGGGCAATTTTGTACTCATTAATGAGCGAGATAGTAAATTATGTGTAGAAATTTCTATCTTGTACTTATATCTTACACTGGATAACTGCAGTAAGATACATGTATGTTCAATGACACTTGCTTAGCCCTACCTGATTATGATAAACACTTGACATTTAATTAACATTATTAAATAATTACAAATAATGTTATTAAATATTTATTTTTCATTAGAAATTAATATACTGTGATTACTTGCTAGTCTAGTACTTTTTTAAATTTCTTGCTGTTTAATAATAAATAATTATTGATTAGGTAAGGATGAGATAGCACATTAATCATGCTGCGTTAAATAGATTTCTCAATTTCATATGTTTATGATAGTAAATGTAGTTGTTTGAGAAATTATTATCCTTATGCAGTGTGACTTCTGCATCTGGCTTATTACTATTCTCTCTCTCTCTCTCCCTCTCTCTCTCTCCCTCTCTCTCTCCCTATCTTTCAAAGCTGCTTAACGCCAGGTCCATGGCATGGCACAAAGCTGTATGCCCCATTTTATTGGAGATAATTTTATTTTCCGAAGTGGGTCTCCTTATCGTTGGTCTACATGTAGAGACGTAGACCAACCGAAAGCTGCACTAGTTAGAAGAAGCCTACTAACGCAGTCACTGAGGAAGGATTAGGAGTGTATTTGTAAAGTTTTTGCCTGAGCCAACATTGTTAAAACAATATCTTATTAATTTCTGCAATTATAGCAGATTAATTGACTTATACAATTTATTTATCTGAAAGTTTTAGATTCCAAGGCTACTCATTTTATTCTAGAAAAAATTTATATTGTGTGTTGAAGATATTCCCAGTTTCAAGAAGAATACAGCTTGGAAGATATATTGAAGTCACAGAAAGTTCATAAATATCTCACTAAACTCCAGTGCTGGTATGTTTCAAACAATATTAATTGAGCGATCTATGGCATATAACTTCAATTTTCTCTCTCTCGTCTGCTTTTTTCTTCATTTTGACATTATGAATCCAATCATCTACAGTATGCTAGATGTTTGCATTGGTATGTGGAAATGAGCCTTGTCCCATGTCTCAATCTTCTAACTTTCTTCTTTTACATTATTCTGACTATTACCTTGAACTTTACCAAACCAGCACGTCAAAATGTGCTATCCAACTCATCTTTTAACTTTTTTGCAAATTTATTCTTCCCAGCATCTCTTAAAATGCTGTCCGTCCAACTGATCTTTTCCATCTTCGCCATAGCCACATATATCCTGTATGGATGCTTGTGCATTATAGCCCAACATCGGATGGTGCAGCATGCTGCATCCTAGCGAGTGAGGAGTTTGTGAGGAAGCACAGACTGGAGGGTCAGGCGGTGGAGATTGTGGCTCAGGTCATGCGCACTGACTTCCCCAGCACCTTCAAGGAAAAGAACGGCATGAAGCTGGTAAGTTATAGAATCAGAGACCTATTAAATCTTTGGGTTTTCTGGCAAAAAGTGCTTTTATAAAACACATTTTTCGGGAATTTTTGGCATTTTCATCGTTTTTGGGACATATTCTCATGATTAATTCGGGCATTTTTGGCATTTCTCGGGCAGACTTGCTGTTTTAATTTTTGGGGGCAGAAGTTAGATCCATTCCCCCAATAATAAAGTTCCCCTACGCCTATGTTTCGTTCTATTGATTTTCGTTCTATTGATTCTTTTGATTTAAGCTATTGATTTAAAATTTTATTCTTTGATGAAGACATACATAATATTCTTCATAACAGACCATTATTGGTCAGTACCTGAAATCCCCAGTTTATTAAAATTTATTTATTTACTTTTTTTCTCCAAATTCACTCCAGTGGCATGAATAAATACACAAAACTAGTGAAGAGGCCTTTGATATAGGCTTTCTACAGAACAATTAATAAATTGTTGTATTTTTTAGGAGGGGTGCCCCCCTCCGACCCACCCCACCATTCAATGGACATGTAAATGGAGAGTGGCCTCCACTCTACACTTCTCTTCTTCCGTCGCTGTGCTGCAGACCTATAGGCCAGACTATGACCCACCACACAGGATAGTCACCAGGACAGTAGATAGCCAATTAGCCTTCAATAATAGACACTTTGTCCCAGAAACTATCCCAGAAATGTTACACACACCACTGCGCCTTTATAAGGTGGATAATGTATCCTATAAAAAATATGGGCTTGTCATGTTTTACCTGTTCTATAGTCTAATACTGTTTAATAAATGAATAGGGTGGTCAATTTGCAGCCAAATCTGATATTTTACACAGATACTCGTTTCAACAATGTTACTCAGAAAATATGGGGGGGGGAGCAGATGAATATTCGGGGCCACGAACCCCTGGAACCGGCCAAGAACCGCCACTTGATATGCATGTATTTAATCAAAAATAAAAATTGTGACACTCACAATAAATATGTTGTAAGCCTTTGTCATCTTTATTCAAGATTTCAAGTTATACGGTTCATTTGCATGTAAGGTTGGCTATGACATGACGAAGGCTGCAGCAGAAGAATGCTTCAAGCAGGCCGGTGAGTAGGTCTACTGCACGTTGATTAATAATCTCGTATACCACACTTCATAGGTAAGAAAGATGCAACAAATCCAGTGAATCATTCAACCAATATTGATCATATTGATCAATCATACCTTTATAAAGCATTGCACCGCAAGCTGCATATTTTGCTGTTGAATATGGCTGATTGATTCAGTCTGATTCATGTCATGCTGTAAACAGATTTTCTCTAGAAAGTAAACATGCATACATTGCATAGGTAGCCTGGCAGGACTGGTCTGATCAGCAAAAGTCGAATGATACGATGTTTGATCAATTGATTTAATTTCTTCTATTGTATGTGTTTGACGAGATTCCCTTACCTCGCTTTGGAGTATAAAACAGACAATAAATTCTCTGATAGGGTACTATTAGTATTGTACACCCAGAGTACTTTTTGTTTGATCGACCCATAATTATGTCAAGTTTTATAATAATCTGTCTGATCTGATTGAAAATAATTTAAATGTAGGTTATAGAAGAAACTTAGTTAGTTAGTTAGTTAGTTATTTTATTTCAAATCAATATTGCGGCATACTCACATTTTCACACATTTTCATTACAGAACTAAAAATTCTATAGCCTACATTTAAACTTTCTTCAATCAGACAGATTTGAAATTTTGGTTAAATTACGTTGCTTCTATTTCTAATTTTAAATTTTTATTTCATCAGGCCTATCAGTTGACGATGTTAACGTGGTAGAGCTGCACGACTGTTTCTCCTCCAATGAGCTGATAACCTACGAGGCCCTGGGTCTGTGCCCCGAGGGCCAGGCCGGGGATTTCATTGACCGCGGTGATAACACGTACGGAGGCAAGTACGTGGTGAACCCCAGCGGTGGGCTCATCTCTAAGGGCCATCCACTCGGTGCAACAGGTACGATATAGTCTGTTTTGATTCTCAGAATTGATGCAGTCAAAATAATAATGACTAAAAGTCTAGTTGCATAACCCGATAACCTTGCATAGAGCTGGTTAGTGCAGATTCACAAAGCGTTGGACGCTTAGTTATAAAAATAATCGTAGTTAGCATTGCTGAAAAGTTAACACTTATGCAGGTGTCTGATTTTTGTCTGCCTTTCGAATTGGCTCAGTGTTCAGAGTTATTTTACTATTTTACCTTTTTCTCTTCTGTAGAAAGAACAAAATTACTAATTAGTAATAGCTATTTACTTGCTATTTAGTGTAGTGTTGAACTGTTTATCTGTAGGATTGTCTCAATGTTCAGAGCTATGTTGAACTGCTCTGTAGAATTGGCCAGGTGCTCAGCACGCATATGTATACGACCGTTAATAACTAATCTTCTTCGATGCAGAGAATCTCAATTGGTGTCTCACAAGGTTCCAATTTAGGACCCCTACTTTTCCTGATTTATATTAATGATATTCATTATGCTAGCAAGTTAGCTGATCTCTCCTTGTTTGCCGACGATTCTAATGCATTTGTATCAGGCAAAGGTCTGTTGGAGGTTTTCAATTCAGCTAATACTGCATGCTTACAGTTAAGTTCTTGGTTTTGATCAGATGCTCTCAGCGTTAATTATGATAAAACGTGCTTTATTCTATTCCATCCATCAAAAGAGAATCAAGTTTTAATGTCTAGTGGTATTCCTACCTATGAAATACACATAGATGGTACTAGGTTAAATAGGTTGAATTGTGTAAAATTTCTCGGCATTTATATTGATGATCATTTAAATTTTAAGGAGCATGTAAATTTTTTAATATCTAAATTGAACAGCTTCAAAGGTATGATGTACAGTCGGCGTGCCTATTTACCTGATTCGTGTAGAATGAAGCTGTACTTTTCATTAGTCAACTCTAGATTACAGTATGGGATAGAAGTGTATTGCATGACTAATAAGACTATAATTGAAAGTTTACAGGTTGCTTGTAATCGTGTACTCAGATCTTTTCAATGTGTTAACCGCTACAGTAGTGTTAAAAGCCTTTATAATATGTATGCATGCCTACCAATTTCATTATTGGGTAATTTGTATATTGGTAAGTTAGTTTATAGAAGTCTTTATGCCCAAAATCGGCAATCTAACATGCATAATTCTAGTTGCACTTTATTTCAATTAAATAGCGTTTGTCACAATTATCCTACTAGATCGAATAAGCTCTACAAACTATCTGTATAAAAAACCGAACAAAGCTTTCCTATCATCGTATGTAAACAGATGTTGCTCTATGTGGAATCAAATTCCTGTGACTATTAGAAATAGGGCAACGGCTTCAATATTCATATCTAACTATGAAGAGTATTTATTTGATAACTGGTAACTCTTTAATTATATGTTCGCACTTATTCACGTTTAATTGCTCCTTGCGTTAATATTTTCTGTATGCATGTTCGCTTTGTCTGTATTTGTTTGTATTTGTGTGTGTGTGTGTGTGTATGGTGATCAGCTAGATAAGACCTAGGTCTTCTCTGATGGCCAAGTGTGTTTGTTTCGTGAAATATAATCATAGTTCTCCCCCTACAATACACCCTAGAATCATGAAAGAGTAGTAAGGGCCAATACTTTAAATTAATATTCAAATAGCATTCTGTTTATAACATTTTTGACTGTGAGAGCAGTGCATAGAGGAAGCGTTCTATTATGGGATCTCTTTCGTAGATTATAGGGTGATAGTTTAATTCCGGGTAGTAATTGATGGAGAACATGATGTTCATCAGTTAAAATGCATGTAAGTAATTTTCTATCTAACTTCAAGCATTCTGAGTCAAGTTCAGGAAGTAACACGCCTCCATCCAAATCCCAAGATGTATATATAGGCCTAATATATATTATATGATATATATTATATAGGCCTAATTAAAATGAAAATTATATGAACTTAATTGTATGTTATCTAATAAAATAATCAAAATGACATAGTAAAAAAAGTTTATTTGCGCTGCAGAAATATGTCCATTCAATTTGGTAGCGCTGCCGTTGTTGTGTATGGAATAAACTCCCCCCCCCTGAAAATTAACCCCCCCATCGTACGAAATTAACCTCCGGTTAATTTATTATAGAATATAATAACTCCAATAACTCCTAATGTACGGAGAGAACTCCCATCATACAAAACTGATTAGGCCGCGGAGAGGCTCACGATCAGTGGCTAATCAGACCGGGATGGTGATTCTCCAGATTCCGAAAACTGAGATCCCTAAACTCACTCGGAGTTTATAGAAGAAGTGAAGTTTCTTAAGAAGAACTCTTACTAAGTTATAAAAATGTAAATATTTTCCCAAAGAGGAATATTCCAAAATCACTAATATTTTAATTTCCACTTCTTCAGAGATTTGTTAAATTAATAAAATTAAGAGATTAGCATTTTGGAAAATTTTCAAATCACGGTTTCTTCCATATGAAAATTTTTATAGAAAATTGTTCCTGATGAATAAATTGTTCAAAATAGCCCAATTTTTGCAAGAAATAGTATCATTTTTTATCTCCAGTACCGTAGGTGCCTGTAAAGAAACATTTTTTAGACATGCATTTTTACATGGAAATGCATAGAATAGGGTTAGGGTTTGGGTTAGGGTGTTGATTAGGGATAGGCTTTACCCCACCCCTAACCCTAACCCTAACTCTGGTAAAATTCTCTGGTAAAATTTAGAGTGGCAAAATTCTCGAGTTGGGGCTCTTTGCAAAAATGATGACAACATGTTCAAAATAGTCTAATTTGGCGAGAAATAGCATCCATTTTCCAGTTAGTGCTTGGTCAGAAATTGAAAAAAAAAGAAAAACTCAGAAAAACGATGGAAACATGGCTAAAAGCTTGCTAAAAATTAGGTTAAGTTAGGGCTAGGGTTTGCGTTAGGGTGGGGTAAAGCCTAACCCTAACCAGAACAATAAACCCAGACCCTAACCCAGACCCTAACACTCTCCTAGGTATTTACATGTAAAATGCACGTAAGAAAAAGTTATTTTTTTCACAAGCATCAACTGAAAATAAAAAATGGATACTATTTCTCGCCGAATTAGTCTATTTTGAACATGTTTTCATCAATTTTTCGATGCGCCATGTGTATAGCTCTACTGTATCGCTTTGTTTACAAATGCTAGATAAACCAGCTGAATGATGAGGCTCGGTGGTGTAGTGGATAGAGCATAGAGCGACTGAACTAATGGTTCCAGGTTCGCTCTTACTGATGACTTTTTTTCTAATTTTTTAATGCTATCTTAACAAATTATTTATTTTATTTTAATATTAATGGTATTAAGTTTAGGGTTGTGGGTGTATTATGATTGGGTTTAATTGTTTAAAATAAAAATTTCATAGCTATATCATCACTGAGTAAAAGTACGTATCAATACCCGCCAGGATATTGTTAAGTAGACTTAAATATAAACTTACATATATAATTTTATAAATGTAACGTATATAAAGTTATAGGCACAGCCTATAAATTTTAGTAGTAAAGAGACTTCTGTAGGATTAAGGAGTATAGGCTTGAGGCTTAAATGTATTTCAACTTTTAAAAAAAGCTGTGAAAAGAAACTGAGAAAAATAAAATAAAAATAATGGGAAGAATAAGTGAATAATTGTGTAGTACATGTATTAAATTAATATTGTGTAATTTGACATTTTTAGTTGTTGTTGAATTGAATTTGCTTCTAGTTAATTAAGTTACAAGTAATCTTATTGTTGTACCTGGCAGAATCATCAATGGATGTAATTTGGTTGTCATTGTATTATTGTATATACAGGTTGAGTAAGAAAAAAAACAACCCCCTAGCGAAATCTCAATAACTTCGTCAGAACTCAAGATTTAAAAAAATATTTTACAGATTTCTCGAGGAGGATTTTTGACATCTACCCTGTAATTTTGGTCAAAAAATATTTGGAAATGAAAAAGTTACAGCGTTTCTACGAAAAAATCGAAAAAACAAATTAACAAAGCTTATTTAACAGGCATTCATACTTTTTGTTGTTTGTTGTGGTTTTGAGGAGGGCCATTTGTTG
>JAQFZF010000823.1:0-15796 GCA_034695365.1 Enchytraeus norvegicus | reverse complement strand
CAGATACAGAGTGAGAGAGAGAGAGATATATCGAGAGACAGACAGACAGGCAGACAGACGGACAGACGGACAGACAGACAAACAGACAGACAGAGACAAAGAGAGAGAGAGAGTTAGCAAATTAGGATCGCAAGCTGAATGTCCATGTTGAGTGCATTGTTGACTCTGTTAGCAGCATTAGTTTCCATTTGGGTCATTTCCACCAAGACATTAATTCTTTTGTATTCAATTTTTTTACATATTTGTAGACACTGTTAAAATAGGCTCAGATAGAAAAATTCATTGCACTAAATGTTTTAGGAATTTTGTTGCGACTAGATACTGAAACTGAGGAAACTGAAAATAAAATTGAACAGTATAGACTGTCTATAAACTGGCAGTACTAAATACACGACAGCAGTGGAGCCAAGGTTTACATCACACCTGGTATAACTTAGCGGTTTCGTGCCGTTGTTTCATACGGATTTCAGCTTTATTAAATCATGCCGACGGATTTATAGCCCAGTGGTAAGACATTTGGTTTCAGTATCATGATAGGCACAAATGCTTTGCGCTTGCTATTATGTCGAGGTTTTAATTTGCTGTAAAAATAATAGCTTAATAGGCTTTTGATGTCGCCAAAGCCGGGATTCGTATCCAAACTCGGCTTAGCTAGTTGCAGTCGTTAGAGCGCGTCATGGTAAATGTACACCGACTCCTTGCTATTATAGCAATGGAGAGTAAAGTAGCTTTCAAGGTTTACAACTTGTGGTCTTTACTTGGCTTTGAACTCGCGACCTCGTGATTCAGAGGCCGCAGTGCTGCCACAGAACACGGAGACTCTCCTTAATCTAATGTAAATTATTACTGTTAATTAAGAGCGGTTACGATTTGATTCAGCGGCTTTGTTTACAGATTTTTCGCTGAAAATACCCTATTAATAATCTTTGAAGGAATTTCCGAATATTAACTGACCGAGCTAACTAAATCCGTTACACGATAATTATAAAGATATAACAGTAAGCATCCGTACTACTTGTAGTACAGATTTGCAATATTAGTACAGATCTGCAACCTCACCACCCAACCCATAACCCTAGCAAATCTGTACTAGATTGCAAATCTGTACTACAATTAGTATAAAAACTAACGGTAACCTGGGTAAGTTAATATGTTTAGGAAGCAGGGGCGCCGGAACGTTTTTGAGGTTGAGGGGGGGGGGGCAAACATGGTAAGAGTCGGGGGTCCTCTAATTTTTCCGTGGTCCCTAATGTAAGGTATAAGGGGCCCTCTAATTGTTTCGGGGCCTATCCCTTTAAAGCTGTAAGACGGGGATGGGGGGCAATGCACTCCCGCCCCGTTCCGGCGCCCCTGTTAGGAAGGCAAGTACATGTCCGTGCCTTCGGGCCTTTGGCCAAATTTCACGTTTATGCTGACTACTATTAGTCCGCTTTCGCGTGATTCGTAAAAGTCGACTAACGCAAGTCACTGAGCAAGACAACGGGAAACCATCTCAGAAGCTCTATTTTCGTACGGACAAAGACATCGTTCTTTTTGGTGAGGTAGCAAAGCTATTGTGATGTGATCAACTTGTCAGGTTGATCGATGGTGTGCTCATTATTTAGCGTGAAGGTACATTTTGTCGCGGACCTGCTATGTGGCAGAGAACTGGATAGATAGACAGACCGTTTACATGTGTATGTATTATGTATAGCTTTTAACTACTATAAGTAACTGATAGCCACGTTGTATAAGATTTGGCAAATATCTACAATTTTGAGATCGTCATGTATAAATCGAATCACTTTCTCGTTCATGCAACTCTATCTAATCCAGTCTATGCAACATTATTGTTTTGCAAAGAGAAGGAATTATTAACACGGAAATGTCCATCTCGAGAAATCAATTTTAATAACGGGAGACAATTTAAAATAACAAAATTGACAAACTAAAACACAAACAGGAAATCAGGCGATAATCAAAATTATATAAACTGATTGTACACAAAACAATTGAAATCGTAGTAATAACTAATAATAATAATAAAATTAATTATTATATCTTGCAACGTCGTCAGCAATTTCGCCATTATATTATTATGCCCATGAAAAGTCGATGAATTAAAAGTTAGATCTAACGCAAGTTTTAACTAATTCATCAGGGAAGACTATAGTAAGGCTATAATAAATATTATAAATTTATAATTGCATTAAATTAGCCTAAAGCTAGCCTACACCTATGGTTACCTAAACTATAGTATGTGTGAAACTTCCTAAAGTATAAGCCAAAACATGCATGAAAAAAAACAGGCATTAATACTGTTTTAAATAGAATAGTTACTGAAAATAAATAATACTAGAAAATAAGCTTTTGCAAAGATCTTGATAATTTAAATACGGAAGCATGATAATCAAAATAAGATTTTTACTTTAATTGATACTTAATTTAAAGGCAGGTATGATATGCATAGAAAAGACACGATATGCCTTTATTGTACAACTTAATCTAGTCGTGTGATTAAATTTCACACACTTTTAGGCATGGAAACAATACTTATGCAGAGTCATGTGAAGTCCATGTCTTCAGTTGGTCTATTCTCAAGTTTCCCGGATCCAACACGGGCAATAAATACGAGTATAATAAAAACCTTTGAAAGATAACATTTCTCAATGTCTGAAGGCTATAATATTCTACTACCCACCTCCAATTTTATTATCCTTCACTACTATACTTAATATTCAAGTTCTACGGAGTAGCACTCCCTCCCGATATTTGTTATTGGATCTCATAACGTAAATATGCTACAAAATTGTAAGAATTAAAGATTATAAAACAAATTAAGTAAGCAACGACAGAAGCCCAACTCTTAATTAACATAAAGAAATTAAACACCTGTAATTGGATGACATACAATTTATATGTAATTTAACAAAACTTAATATTTAATTTATTATACTTTAACATTTTCTTCGATTCCAAGACTATCTATTATTTATAATACTTTCTGTGCATGTTCTGTACACATTCACTACGTCTACGTCTTCAGCTAAATTAACAATTAACAATAAGCTGACTGGCCGAAGTTGGTTGATATTTGAGAGTCGCTAATCTTCTAGTTACGACACAGCAACTTGAAGCTCAAACTACCAACCAACGTCTATTTAAACTTATGATGAAGTCAGTGTTATAACGCACATTCACAAATTCAATAGTCTTGATAAATCTTACGAACATGCAGTACTAATCTCTTACTTACTACTCTGGACCCAGGAAGACACAAATGAAACACAATAAACCAGCACCGCAAAAATATAATGCAAAACTTTACCAACTGCAAACATGCACAATGAACATAGAAACACACAATTAAACATGTATATTGCATATATTCACAGAATGTAAAATATATACTGCATTGATCAGTTTAACAGTGCAAAATGTATCTACAAGAATTGAGATATACATGTTACATTGTATCATAGAACACCAGCACCACACATAAAGCAAGACAGATAAACTTGAATACAATAAGTAAACATTAAATATTTTATAATATTGAGCAGCAATCGAAAATGGAACATTTATAATCTCGTGAAAGCTTGCTAATAAATCAATGTTAATCAATCAATCAATCAATGAGAATGTAACGTCCGTTACATCATCTGACGATGACATCAGGATTAACGTTGATTAATCCATTTACCTGTATTTATATACAGCATAAGCACAACATCGTTGCACATGTTCATATTACTGACGTCCCTGCCATCATCTTAGGACGAGGAACCGGACGTTGAACCTTTATTTTTATTTTTATTTTTATTTTTTATTTTTTATATTTATTTTTTATTTTTTATATTGCTGCAGCAGCAGCAACCGACTAAGGTTGTATCAAGGTAAAACGCATTAAGTTCACTTGACTAAGCACATTTTCGCTTTGTTAATCACAGTTTTTAGGCTCAATCTATTATATTACGTTAATGAGACACAAAATTCAGAAGATACATATATACTGCATAAGTGTCCTATAGCATTCATATTCTTGCATTATAGTCTGTGGAGTAGTGCACTATATGACAGTCAAAACTTGAATCACACTAAGTCTTACCTATAATGGAAAGCAGTAGAACAAAAGTCTTTCAGCATAATAATATTTAATAAAATAATACTTTTGAAACCGAAGTAATACATTACAGAAATCAAATCTTAGATGCACCACATGGGAATGTCAAGATTGGAAGGAACGATAAATACATGAGCAATAAATATATTTTAATATGGACATCACTTTCGACCGGTTTACTGAGTTTACTTTGTCCAAAGCTTTTTCAAAGTCAACAAAGCATATTCACAAATCTTTGTCACACATAAGCTGCGTTGTAGTAGCAATCTCATTCAAATAAAATAGAATAATATTCTAAAAAAATACCAAATAACCTCTAATTTGTTGTATTTCTTTTACCGTCACAATACAAATGCAAATCTTTATCCGTATACGAGTAAAATCTACTCACCTTTGTATTAACAATGAACGTCCATGTACATATCAATCAATCGATCAATATGGGTTTAACGTCCGTTTCATTATCCGAAGACGATATCAGGGACATGATAATGATAAAACAAGTAATTCGACACAGCAATAGTTCAAAAGTATGAAACACACGTCTCTAAACTATTTAATAATAAGGCCATCACTGATATTGTATTTTACAGACACAATTGATATAAAAATGAAACACTTTTTCTTATTTTAATAAAATAATCACAGAACTAAAAGGCACCTTTCCCAATTTTACGTGAAATATAAGGCATTCACAAAAATTACAAGGAGTAATAATATATAATAGTTTAAATTATTGTCTTCGTGATATATTACCCAACAGGCACTTTCTGCAACATTTAAATTGCGAAATATCAGAATCAACACATTACAAAATATAAATATTACCCAAAATATTATTTATTATAACTATGCTAAGTGAGCTAACAACTTCTGTCACTAATTTTACAATATCAAATAGTAAGTCTAATCATTTAGCTGTAAATGTGAAAGCGTTAGCCCATTTTATTAACTGTCAGCTGGACATGGAGTTCAGGAGAAATCATCCATCTGGCTTCATGGTTAGTCAAAATCCGCAATGACATTGTACTAGTAAATTATAATGGCACTTAAATTATCTTAACAGTAAACACCTTATCTAAAATAAATCAAAACAATCACAAACAATGCATAGGTTTTTACGTTGTTATTGCTGCTCACCCAGGATGCCAACTGTAGTGCTGACACCCATTTTCCACTCATTGGGAGGGTTGCATATGTTAACGTCTTATATCTTATCCACTGATGATTATAGGTTGGACAGGCTAGAAGCCGAACCCACTGCCACCTGCTAAGCATGCAAATACGTTGCCAACTAGGATACTTCACTGAATAATTCAACACATTCAATCAATTTGGGTTTAACGTCGTGTCACCATCTGCAACGACATAAGGGACGTCATTTGCGCCATCTGTTCACAGTTTGTGGAGGAGCTGATGACTGGAGAACAATCCGAGAAGATTGGTGCTGAAATCACAAACTGTGCAGGTGTATTTTCTGCTCGCACCATGACACCGCGCGTGCAGCACAAGTTGCGACACGCTCGGGCATTTAAATGGGCAGGATGGGCAGTGGCGCAAATCAACCACAGGCTCAATATGTGAAATGTCTGCCGGATGTACGGATAATAACAATTCTTTAGAGTTATCTGCTACCTTTCTTTTCTTATAAGGATTGTCTATGACTAGTGAGATCCCACATGATATGGCATTTGGATCAGAATTTATAGCAGCATCGTCAGACGGCGGTTCAAAATCCGAAATAGTTACAGATGTATTGATAATAGATTCATTTTGTTCCCTAGTTAAAGGTATGTTCTGACTAGTATTCTGTATTAAATGGGACTTCGACAAAGTGATAACTTTTCTTCTTAGAGACAAGTTACTGTTCGACTTTTTTGAATGCATAAGGCGATGGCGAATCATTTTAGTCGCATTCAATGAAGAAAACCCACAAATAGCACAGACTTTACGATTATTTCTTCCCGTCATACTGCTAAACAACTGATATTTCTTTTTATCTACGGCAATGATGTTAATGTTGCCAAGTCCATTCAATGAAAATTTGGTTGGCAATAAATCAGAAATATTAGTTATTCTTACACAGTCGTTCAAATTATTATCATTTTGTAGATCTTTTGGTTGAGATTCCACATTAGCCACATGACGTCCTGTTTCGATACCATTACCACAGGTGTTACTAGTTCTAGAAGCTTCCAATAAGTTAGTATTGGGCTCGCATGAATTGGACTTCAATAGTGAAATATTCAACTTAATCGGTCCTTTATCCTGTACCTTACTGATCACAAAACACCCATTCTTAGGAATATTACTCTTCTTATCGACTAATAGTTTTTTCACCGGAAGTGGGAGCGCCAAGATGCGTTGCGGACAACCAACAAATGTTGTAGGAAGTTCATGAACTATACGAACGTGATAATCTAAAATATGCTGCCTATCTACACTATAATCACACTTCACACATTTATGTCTACCCCCTGATCCGTGTTTAGCCGCATGACGCTGCAGCGTTGTAAGATTGTCGGTGACGTATCCGCATTTAGCGCACGCGCGAAGTTTCCGCTTTCTTTTCGACATCCCAGCCGCATCTTCAGCTTCGGTTGTCGTCACACGATGGCGAGACCTTCCTTCAAACTGTGGCCATCGGTTACGCACTTCACACACATCTTCTCTTTTTATCGCATAATTAAAACCGCTGACTTCGTTTGGGGAAACTGTAGAAGCTACACCGCTTGACATTGTCAGATTTAACCCTTCCATTTGTGGAACAGAAAATCCTAAACTTGTCTGTTGTATTGAGTTGTTGTTAACAGTATTTTGAGATACTGGTGATGATGCCAGATTGTTCAGTTTTGGTTTAGAAAGGTCAGTGGCGGCCTCTGCCCAGTTATTATTGTCGTTATCAGCAGAATAGGAAACACAAGCAGAATTGTCTACATTCACTTTCACTATAATATTGTTGTTATTATTGTTGTTGCTTTTTGGTGACAAATCAGAGTTACTACTTCTCTTTAAATCCAAGTTCCCATTACCACTAAAATCATATTTGCCATTTAAGTTAGTGTTACCATTCGCAGTCAGATCAGAGCTTCCATTAGTATTCAAACCGCTGTTACCATTACTAAAACTAGAGCAAGTATTCAATTTACTGCTATTCGGAATACATGCAGCGTGTCTCATATTATTGTCAGAATTATTAGGCAAAATACCTTCTCCATTAATGTCAACAGAAGTCTTATGGGACTTCCCTTCAAACTGAGAACTAAAATCCATTGGAGAAGCTACTGAACTTTTCAAAATTAGTTCTTCATTTGTGACGTCTTTATTTGCATGCAACTCAAGTGAAGCCCAAAATAGATTTTGAGATATTTCTTCATTAGGTGATTTAAAACTAGCATCATCCTTAATTCCAACTTTCAAATCTGGGATTTTTACGCAACTTTGTAAATCTTGAGCAGCATTATCATATTTCATTTTACTGGAAAGATTTGTACCGTTAAGGACTTTCTTTCCTGTTTTTTCGTTCTGCTTTGGAATTTTCTTACAAGGAGTGGACTTCATTTGAGCGTTATAAGATGTGATATCAACTGCTTCGAGGCCACAATTTTTACACCTCACACAACCACCGGAAATCAGCTCCCCCTGGTGTTTAGAACTTTCTTTAGTTGTTTCACTTTTGGAAGAATCATCCGTTTTATCAGATTGATTTGAATTCTCACTATTAAAACTTTCATTCTTCTTTATCATACCATCTTCAGATTCTGTGAAATTGATCCAATCAGTAGATTTCATCTGAGATTCGCTACAAATTTCGGGTCTTCCTTCAAGGTTGCCGAACAAGAGGGGTATGGCAGGAATGTGGTTGTAGGCCCTCAAGTGCTTCTTTAGGTCACACTTCCACTTGGAGGAATAGTTACACGAGCCACAGGAATACCTACACATACAAAAAAACAGAAATAATAAAATAAATAATAATTCACATAGCCTACCAATAGTAATACCTATGAGCAGTAATGTTAAAGGTATCATAATACAGTTCCTAGTACTTCCTACGTGTTGTTATTTCCAAGAGCCCATACAGAAAATCAGTCGTGATGCTGATATTCTTATCTTCGTCCTTGGGAGGGCTCATCCAAGGCACGCCGCCAGGTCTCTAGCAGCTCCGCCGCCTCGCAGGGATTGTTCTACGTCCACTTCCATATTCACATTAACAACCTACATTACATTAAAATGTTGGTTTTAAAAATAAAGGATTTTTGACAGAATATTATTAGTCATAAACTGTGCTTAATTTGATTTTATATAGCATAAAATAAATGGCAATAGTCAAGTCTAGATAAAACGTAACTTAGGAGAATTAAAATGTGTGTGTGTTGTTGAGGTTTATAGACGTTGTGTCATAGCTAGATGATTAACGTCTGTGTCTCCGAGGCCTCTACTTATGACCTCGGTACACACAGGGCAGAGCGCAAGATTTAAGCTCACAGGACAACGAAGTGCAGTGAAGTCCTGGCCCATTTCAATTCAAATGTAAATTCTATTAGGCTATTTAAAGAATTAGTTGATTGAAGGTAACATATATACATTTTTGAACTGTCGTCGAGGTATTTTTGCTGAAAATATTGTGTAGTACAATTTGAAGTATAAGAAATGTTCGTGCAGGCCTACTCTATGGGTACAGTTAGTAAACAGTGACTGGACAGTGTTGGTTGTATGGGTCTTAAACAAGCATCTTATGTCTCCCTGTCCCAGGAAATGTTTGTTATACTATTTATTTCAGAGTGAACGTCATGTTAATTTTAAAAATCCAAAACAATGTTAAATTTACTAAATTTACAGTGTCTTTTGTATATAAAATGAATTTTATAATCTTTATATTTTAATTACTTTTGTATTTTTAGTTTCGTCAGATTTCATTGTCCATATAGGCAGAGGTTGTGTGGGTTGACTGGAGATCTCAGAGGCTTGCTGTGGCTCTTCAGCAATATAATGCTGCATACTCTGGGTATAATACCTTTTTGTGCCAAACATTTTCATAATAATAAGCGGTTTTATTTTAGATAATGTACTCTGAATACTGATTTATTGACGAAGCTTTCCGCGAACTGTACTCTGAAGTTTATTAACACTACTGCTCCGATTAACAAATAAAAAATAAAGTTGAATAGTTACACACTAATTATCACGTCGATATGTTAAACAAGTAGTAACATACTTTATATACCTATATAGCAGCTTATACTTTTCTATTTTTAAAACTTTATCTGTCTCTAGTAAAATAGAAATAACATTGTTATTATTATTATGCATAGTTTTACATATAGCCCCTATATATTATAGGGCCTATCTTAGCACATGTTAGCCTCACTTTACACTTCTACGCTTAAAACTCGTGCAAAACGTTCGGCGCGGTTCAAGGTCGATTGCAAGGCGGTTCAAGGTCAGTGGGAAGGTTAAACGAAGGTAAAAGTCAGCCGAAGGTCAGGCTTCCTCAGCGTGGGGTCAGCTCCTCCTCGTACTGCTTCCGGAAACATTCTCCCACCGGGAAGAAATCCCAAGACCGTTGTTGGTACTCGCCCCAAACATACGACTCCTGAAATATTAATATTCAAAAATTATCTTAATTATAGTAAAGTTGACAATAAAACCAAGAACATTGCTGATATTCGCCCCAAACACACGACTCCTGAAATATCCCTCTACCAAGAACTCAAATATAATAATATCTTGTGTTAATCAATTATTCGCAAAAACACTTTTATTTACATATTAACCTAATAGAATACAGACAGTAATATCTGGAATAACTACAACATAATTGTTCGCTACTTATTATTTTCGAAATATGGTATGAATGGTGTCCGTGTGAAAATTAGTATTTTAATAATTTCAGAGCCCTTTAATAATTATCCTTCCATCCGGCTGTGTGATTTTTTCTAATTATGATAAAAAGGCTAAAGCCGAAGTTAACGTCAGTTTCATCTCAAGACAGAAATATCAGTGACGGGCGTGCCTCGGATTCGAACCCTGCACATACTGATCCCAAATCGGAAACCTAACCGATGTAAATAACCATAGCTAAATAGGGGTCTAAACATTTTCATTAGGGAGTAGGGTTAGAGTTTGGGGAGGGGCAGGGGTTATGCTAAAACTACTCCTACGGATCCTACCCTACCCCATAGCCTAACCATTAAACGAAATTTAAAGAAATCGGATAAATTAAATTAGGCCAGTAATTATAATAATTACAATTATTAAAGGCAGGGTAATTGAAGAGCTCCAGAATTCAAAGTAAATCTAAAGCTAGGTTTAACGTCTGTTTCTGAATCCAAGGACACTGTCAGAGACATACCAGACTGGGACTCGAACCCGTGGCCTCCTGTGTATTAGGCATGTGTGCCACCGACTACGCTCACTATCCATCTGAACACGTAAACCAAAGAGACCCTATACAGCAAAAATTGCAATCCGCACGAAATACAGAGTATATTATTTTATGTCAGTCATTCAAATAATTATTAACATAATGCTTCTCCAAATGCACAAGTAATAGACGACGTTGCAATTCCATTTTTGAAGTGAAAAATAGAAAATAGATGTAATAGCACATTACATAAAGTATTACCTGTCCAGTATATTCTGTATCCGGTTTGTTGATCAGATGCATGAGGAAGAACCTAAAATAAGGAAACAATTAATATATTTTTATGTAAAATGTAATTGATCAAAATGTTATTAAAATGTAATCGGGGTTTGACCGGTGAAGTGGGAGGGGGGGGGGGAGTTCATGGTCCACAAATTATTTGGGTAGGATTAAAAGTCCACCAAGAGCAATATTTTCTCCGGAGGTGTGGGGTTAGGATTCACAGGGGGCGCGTTAAATCTACACTGGATGTGAGTCCTTCTTACTGTCCATTTGTCTGTTTCACCAAGTGTCTCGCTTCCAGTCGATTGAGCAAATAAATAACTTCTAAAGATTGATCGACTGTGACTGATGGATTGATGGATTAGTAAGCTGTATATCTAGAAAGGCTCCTTATTGATTGATAGATTAATTGTGACTAAGCACCTGTTTCTATTTTCCTCACTCCCCCACTTCCCTTTTTACCTATCTGTCACACTATCACTTTTTCTCCGTCTCTATCTTTAACGTGTTAGACGCTCACGAATTAAAAACAAATACAGTAACAATTAAAAATTAACTTAATTAATCCACGGCTTGGTTAGTGACAGCAGAGCAACTTTGCTTTTTCGTGTTTGCCTATTCCTTTTGACTTTATTTTAGCTACAGTTTATATGAATGACTTTATTCGTATTAAATGTCAATTCTTTTCACTCACCTGTTTAATTAAGTTTGCACAACTGTTCTTTCTGACTATTTATGTGTTTGTATGCTATGTCATTGTAGCTTCTGTTTGACGTACTTCGATAATGAATAAAGGAATAAAGAAAGAAAAAACACAATTAAATAACTCATTTGAATGTACTTAAATAACCCACTTTCTTACATGTAATTAACCCAAATACATATAATTAACTCACTTGCATATAATTGACTCACTTACATGTAATTAACCCAAATACGTATAATTAAATCACTTGCATATAATTGACTCACATGTAATTTGCAAAGTTGTGCTCTTTGGAGACATGTATCTCGAACCCGTGCGGTATCTTATCAAAGTAATCCTTGCCAATACCACATATGAAGCAGGATGACTGAAATAGCATTATATAGACGATGCTTTACTCAGGATACATTATGAAGTTCTACAAAATTAAGTAATAATTAAGTTTAATTATTGATTAATTAATTAATGATTAATTAATTAATTAATTATTAATTAATTAATGATTAAGTAATAAGTATTTCATATTAAATGCAAACAGTTACTGTAGTAGGCCTACGGCAAGGAAATTGTCTGAGACGGGAACGTGTGTGACTCGATGACCATCATTGTTCAACATTGTCCCAGTTGAAAAACTTATTCGGCATTCTGCTTGCTCGATCAGCAGGGGTGTCAAAGCAACAGTGCAGAAATTAAGATGATAAAAATCTAAAGAATTAATCTTGACAGCTCATTATTATAACGGTAAAACAAATTATCCTTATTTCACTGCCAATAAGTGGACATCTAAAGTACAAAATCAATACCTAAATCAAAATCAAAATGTATTTATATAATGAACATACCCTGCTATATATATATAGCAGTAGATTTTAAAATGGTGTTTTATGCAGAATTGGACATCTAAATATTTTAAACTAGTAGCCGTGAGGTTGTGTGGGTTGGATGGAGTGGTCGGTAACACGCTTCCACGATAAGCAGCATGTCACGGGTTCGGGTCCCAGTCGGATCCGTCTCTGAAAGAATGCTATCATTCGATAAGGAAACAGACTTAAAGTTAGCTTTACAGCATTTGCACTATGCATTTATAGCTGCAAGCAAGGCATTAGATTAGCTCCCAGATTTTACGCTGGAACTGCTTCTATGTTAATAAGAAAAGAATAATAATAATAAAGTAAATAATACGAAATGTTAGAACTATCCTAAATTTTGGGCACCTAAGACAGAATATAAGGGAACCTAATAAATAAAAACAAGAACAAGTCTCAAATATTATAGAAGGTCTCTGATGACACCCTGAGGGCCCAAAAATGAACAATAAATCTTAACATTAATTTTTCTTTCATAATCAGAACATAGGATATTGATATGGAAGCTGATTTGAAACTAAGCGTTACACATAAAATTATTTTCATCAATCGGACAGAAAGGTCGCCAGCTCCACAGATGCATCATACAGATAGGATCATGTAGATCAGGGAGTAATCTTCTGTATCAATCATAACATGTTGAGTCCTTATTGATTGAGAAAGAAGAAAAGATAGAATACCTCAAGATCTTCCTTCACTTGCTCAAGCTGATCTCTCAATTCTCCAAATGCGTCAATGATCAAACCTACAAGCAGACACATGCATCAATAATCAAACCTACAAGTAGACACAGCAACCTCCTGATGTTACTAAATGATCAAACCTACAATCAGACACAGCAACCTCCTGATGTTACTGAATGATCAAACCTACAATCAGACACAGCAACCTCCTGATGTTACTAAATGATCAAACCTACAATCAGACACAGCAACCTCCTGATGTTACTAAATGATCAAACCTACAAGTAGACACAGCAACCTCCTGATGTTACTAAATGATCAAACCTACAAGTAGTCACAGATAATAGTATCATCATGTAGCCAAATTGATGAATCAAAATGTAAAATGAGAGCAAACCATACACGTACAGTCGTACGTGCAGTCGTACAGCTACGAAAACAGATAGAAAGACTGTCAGACTGATTAACACACTGATAGGCATAGAAGTAAAGTGACATTTACACATATATCATGCATACTGGAAAAGGGAGACTGATTATAGATCGACAACAGACAGAGAGACTGACAATATTGCAAGTATCCTACATTACAATGATATCTACACTTACCCTGTATGATGACCAGCAAGATGACAATCACAAAGACGAGACAGTCAGACAGACAAGAAGACAAACATGGACAAACAGGAAGAGATACAGAGTGAAACGTTTACACATACCCTGTATGATAACTAGAAAGATAATAATCACAACGAAAACACACACACACACACACAGGCATACATGGAGAGACAGACAGAGATAGAGAGTAAAACATTTACACATACCCTGTATGATGATTGACATTCATAAATTCATAAAGAAGAAGACACCCACACAAACAGACAGACGTACATGGAGGGACAGGCAGAGATAGAGAGTAAAACATTAATACATACCCTGTATGATGGCCAGCAGGATGACAATGACAAAAAAGAAGAACGTGATGTCAAAGATGATGCGCCACACCTCATAGGGGTCTCCATCTGGCGGGCCAATCTCGTCACCTAGCCATCAATCAATCAATTAATTAATTACATTAATTAATTATTAATCAATAATTTTAGAGATCATAAGTCACTCTTCGTAGGATCTTCATCTAATGGATCAATATATAATATAAAGTAATCAATCAATCAAAAAGTAATAAATATAAATATATAATAAAATAAAAAATAAAAAATAAAGTAATTAATATAAAGTGATCAATATAAAGTAATCAATCAATCAAGCTTGAGCTAATATTGCAA
This sequence comes from Enchytraeus norvegicus, assembly GCA_034695365.1. NCBI lineage: Eukaryota > Metazoa > Annelida > Clitellata > Enchytraeida > Enchytraeidae > Enchytraeus > Enchytraeus norvegicus. The sequence continues at coordinate 1,504 of JAQFZF010000823.1, read as the reverse complement.
TGGTAGATCGGTTGTGTTGAGCAGTCTTTAACGGAAGCCTTGCGCTACTGAACTTTAACATAAATCACTCAAAACTATTTTCTATTTTGTTTATAATAGGCTACACCATAGGATTATAAATAGAGCAGAAGAATCAAGAACAAGAACGATCAGCTGCTTCCACAGCAACACACATCACACCGGATTTTGATATATTTTTCCATTGTAACTATGCGTAAATTCTCATCAATATGCAAATTTGAAGCAAAATAGCAGTGGCAAGTAACTTATTTTCATCCAATCATCATTGCGATTTATTTATCTATAGATTACACTTTGGTGCAAAGTTACTATCAGAACAACATGACATAAATTGAAGCGATGTAGGATATACCAATGTGCACGAGTACGCTTAATAATAGTAGGAAAATAAGAATTGGTGAAGTTACAAATTGCAGAAATTAAGATGATAAAAATTGAGAGAATTAACAGCATATGTATAATTGTTGGACCTACACATTATGGTAAAATTGACCTTCCATTGTGCGAATCAGGATTATGTAACAAAATGAAATTAAATACTTATCTAGCAGTAATTTATATTAAACTGGTGTTTCGCAATAGTACCGAACATCTAAATAATCTAAAATAGTACTGGAACAATTGCAGTTGAATAAAAAGTTAAAATAAAATGCCTTTATAATAAATACTATACTTTTTTATAATTATATCTCGCTCCGACTCGGCGGTCTGTAATAGACTGCAGGTCGCTTTGTCGAGTAAAGCTGTAATAAGCTTAAACCCAATCTTTGTGACGGAAGTGCTCCATTGTGTTGTGCCGTCTTGAAGAGAAGCCTTGTGCTTCTGAGCCATAACGTTAAACACACTCGAACATACCTACCTAAATACCATAAACTATAGCATAATTACCTATGCCGCCCCCGGCTCTCACACCCACGTACAGGTGAAACATGTAGCACTGAAATAAACATAACAATTTTATTTATGGCACATTTGAATGTGAATGAATTTCAATAGTGCTATAGGTTTCAAAAACTGCAGGTGAAACATGTATTGTAGCACTTACTTAATCACGCTTCCCCTGTGCACTGCTCTCACAGCTACAAACTTCATGAACAGAATGCTCTTAGTATATTAATTGATATTAGGAAGTCCTACCTTAGATCTTATTTTCAATAATAGATCGACTTAAGCTCAATGCTAACTGACTCTTATGGATTGATGCATGTATTTTGTTTGTATTTGTTTTGCTATGTAGGTATTCTAGTTTATAATATCATTGTGTGTGTGTCATAATGATTTGTTAATAAAATACTACTACTACTACTACTACTACATCTAACGTGTAACCCTGAATAACATCTGTAGCCAGACATGCTTCACTGAGTTCATTTGTTCTTTCACTGGCAGCATCTGTTCTCTGTGTAGAAGTTACAAGAGTAGCAGACAGTGGCAGAGCTGAACATTGTAAGAGAGCAGACCCTTCCAGACACAAGTTGTGAGT
>JAQFZF010000822.1:0-15798 GCA_034695365.1 Enchytraeus norvegicus | reverse complement strand
AATAATAACGCCACCGGTACTGGTTAATCGTATATCGGCGCTTGCTGCATGGTGCGCTCTTTACGGCAATGGTACGACTAACCAGTGGGAAGGAAGACTACAAAAAATAGCAAAAACATAAACTAATAAAGGAAACCCTGAAAACACGTGCGGTTGACATGTGTGGAATAAAAGAAAAAAAAACAGGTACTAGCAAGCCTGTTGTGATATTACCATTATAGTATCCGTGCTTGGTCAGGGAAACCTGAAGAATATTAGGCAATCTGAAAACTGCACGTGTGTCGTAAAAGTCGACTAATGCAGATTGCTATACAAAATGAAGAGGTATTGTAGTCAGGCGGCTGATTAAACGGTTAATGTGTTTTAGACCAGTTGGTGGATCAAAATCAGACTTAGGGCCTACAGAGGTCTAGACTTCCGACAATTGTTTGGGCTAGGGCCCTACTTGACTCTCCATTGTACGTTTAGCTCTCTCTGGAGTTCTTCATAGATCGGCGCTCCATAAATATACTTATTGATTGATTGATTGAGAAATCGCTTAATGCCTGATCCAAGTGTAATAATTTTACTATGGTTTGGTCTTGCAAATTTCAGATAGGTGCGCTGGTGGCTCTGATGGTATTAGCTTTTCTCAGAAGAGGGTGTACTTACGATTATCAGATTGTGGTATGTCTGTTGTACGCGGGGGCGATGACTGTAACAGCTCAAATCTCTTCTATCTTCCACTCCTGCTGCCTTCTTCAACTAAATGCAGAGTATGTCTATTATTGTCCGAGTCCTATAGTAATTTAACAGAGTAATCAATCAATAAATGAGGATTAAACGTCCGGTTCCTCACTCGAAGGGGATGTCAGGGGCATAGCCTCGATGAAGTAGTAAGCCTCAATCTCAAAGGTCTGAAAGTCTTCGTGGTGCAGTGGCTTAGCGAGGGGGGGGGGCGAGCGGGGTAAAAAGCCCCAGGCGCCACTTATAATTCTAGGAGCGCCATATTGAAAAACAGCGACGCAATTTATCGATAATTGGAATAAAAATTACTATCTTTTCGAGCGCAGCGAGCAAAAAAAGTCCTCGCCTCGGGAGAAAAAAGTCGCCCCAGGCGCCACTTTGCCTCGTTGCGCCACTGCCGTGGTGTTCCTGTTGTAGACGATCTGTGGTAGGTTAATCGCATCTAAACAGTTCCTCAATCTTAACAATCGGCTTTGTGTATTGCCAATTCTGATTAATCTTTTGGAAACCTATTATTTCTTTGAAGTCAGCTTACATGACATTGTAGCATATGCTTTAAACAAACTGTGTGTACTGTTTTAAACAAACATAGTAAAACATATTATGAATAGTATTATGTTAAAGCACGCTGTAAATACATTGAAGTAATGTATAATAATGTTTTGACTATGTTTGTTTAAAACAGTACCATTGACATGTGGAACCTGGCTGACAGACTTTGTATATACCTATACCTCGCAGCCGCCTCCCTACCGTGGTATGTCATTCTGATTTACAAAAATTAATAATAATAATTTATTGTTAGTCATTCTTTCATAGCGAATGCACAGTTAGAATATTGATGTTGCTGTTACGAAGTGTGACTCATCAATGTAAAATTTGTAAATGTTGGTGTAGTCAAACTTCAACTTGTCAAAGGTAATTATTGTCGCGATAATGTTCTTTTTTATCAATTTGTTTCTAGTGTATAAAGAAATAGCGACAGATATAGCCAGAGCTAAGATTAACGTCTGTTTCCTCATCAAGGATACTGCCAGAGTCAGAATCGGCAGGGCAGGGAACCCGTGACCTCCTGCTCATCGAGCAAGCGTGTTACCGACTACGTCATCCAATCGGGACAATGTCTCAGTGCACGGAAGACATCAAATGACGGAATTAATGGCCCCTGATGTTTATAGCACCTAGGATGTCTAAATAAAATGACTATATTTGAATGGCAATATGCAAAAGTGGACCAACTCACAAAACAAATTATTTTATTTTATTTTAAAATATTTTCCAAATCATAAACTGAAGGCATAATATTTTTTACCAGTATTGTAGAACACCATTATATCTAGTGAATACAAACAAAATATGTTAAATATTATGAAAACAATTCGGATATATTGTTGAAATAAACACAATTTTTTACTATATTTCTGATGTTACTTGGTCCACTTTTGCATACGGCCATTTACTGATTATACCAGTTATCATAACTAGAATAGGCCTACTCGCCGAGAAACTAAAGTTAAATTCGGCTTTAGCCTTTGTCTTTTATTTAAAATTATTGAGCATTGTACTATTGTGCTGAGCCAGTGGCGCATCGGTTGAGTGTCTGAATCGGGTTCCATAGGTGCATGGTTCGCTTACAAGGGCTCACCAGTCAATTATGTATCCTCCCGGATGCGAAACTGACGTTAAATTCGGCTTTAGCATTTATGCTGAGTTGTTAATTATTTATTAATTATTATAATTATTTTATGAATAGAATTGTGTCGCCAGATGATGAAAGGAACTTTGAATTCGAATTGATTGATTGTCTTTAGGGCATGCAATGACTCCCCTACCTCCATGTTCTTTCACCAGTCCCATGTACCAGACTACGACATCAGGCAGCATATGGACCGGGCTAGGTTCAGTGGGGGCTTGGAAGCCTACCTCAGCCCCCCGGCCTGGGGTGACTACAGAAATGGGATGAGAGGGGGAATTATTTCCTCCCTGGGAGCCTCAGGACGAGCTCCTGGCCCTTATTTTTCATCAGGGTCTGAGTACAGTTCAGAGGAATATAGAAAGAGTTACGCAACCTCATCTTGTCTGGAAGAGCGGGGTTTGTATTGATTTTAGTAGTCAGTGGAGTTGCATGCTCAGTTTGCTAAATTCAAAAAATTCAACTAGGGGTCCAGATATTTTAAAGTCAATGTTAAACCCCAAGAGTGCTAAATGAGTATTTAAGTGCAGAAAATATACTTACTTTTCTAAATCGATAGAGGCCAAATGTGGCAGTCGAACGGGGGGTCAGAGCCGATCCCCAGGTCAATTTTTGTTAAACTGGGGCGTTGACAGCTGGAGTACTAGACCAACCCTTGACAACTTGTAGGCGGTTATTACATGTACCCACCCCCGCTCCCACCCGCGACCCCCGGCAATTCGCAACGGCATTCCTGTACGGTAAGCTTGTGAAATAATAAAATCTGTTAGTCATTTTTAATGAACCGCTTTAATAATTATTCATTAAAGTTGTTACGTTTTATTTGGTCCACCTTGTAGCTGTGCAGCCAAATGGTAATATAAAAAGTGCTTCAGATTATAACAGTTTCTTTGGAAATGTATAAAATAGCAGATGTTCTTAATTTTGTATGCTTGTTATGTAGGTTATTTTCCGCTTTGAGGCCGGCTCTTTGTTAATTATAATTAAATAAGTGATATTTGTGCTATTATTTTCTAGTAGTGATACTGTAATCACTAATTTCAATCTCTATATTGTGTTTTGTTTTCAGATCAGAAGTCAGGCTACCACAGCCTCTACAGCTCCATCCTACCCTATCTCTCCCATCATACCTCAACCGGTCTACTGGGACACCTCGCCTGCCCAACCCCTGCCCTAGCCCGAGCCCCAGGCGTTCCCTCAAGTCTGCCCGATGCCTCCACCACCGCCGCCGCCTTCTACTCGGCCGTCTACGGTCAGCTGCTGGGACTTCACGGCCGCTCCGGCCCCGGTGGATATCCGGGATTTAATCCATTCCCATCGACGAATCACCCCTCCTTCACCTCACCAATTTTACATGAATCCGCGAAAGACCAAAGTTATTCCGTAAGGGATCAAAGTTTTTCCGTGAAGGACCAAAGTTTTTCCGTGAAAGACCAATGCTTTTCTGGAAAGGACCAGAATATGTGTGGAGAGACAGATAGAGATATTATGTCTAATCAATACAAACAAATTCAAAAAGGCAATAAATCAGATTTCTCGAGTGACGTCAAGAACGGATTTTGTGACGTCATTAGATTGGATACGCAGAAAATGACGTCATCAGGCGTTTTGAAGTCGTCGCGTCATGAGCAAGATGATGAGCGAATATCACCGTCATCCAGTGATCAGGAGACGAGATTAGATTCGATAGAAGAGAGAAGCCCCAATGACAGTCTTAGCGGCGCTAGTGGGGCTAGTGGGGCTAGTGGTTTATCTTTGATAAGATTTCATCCATATTTGAATTATGCTTCATCAGTTAATGCAACACGATGATATGTTTATATCCCAATTTAACAGCATAGTCGGTAACACGCTTGATCGATAAGCAGGATGTCATGGGTACGAATTCCAACCGGATCCGTCTCGGACAGTATCCTTTGATACGGAAACAGACGTTAAACTTAGCTCTACATCTTTTTCAAACATTTTTTATTTTTAGTCTCCAAACATTAAATCGTACAGGGTTGTCTAACCCCGTTGGTGTTTAATAAACAAAACTGGAAATAAAATTGAACCAGATGTATCAAACACTAGTGCATACTATGTCAAATCGTTTTCAAAACAAATTAAAGCTGAAGGGGTCCCATACAGTAATAGGGTACTGCCCGCGTTGGTTCCGGAAAACTTAACAATTTACACCAACCAAAACCTTTCAAGTGTCGTATGTGGCGACCAACGCAGATGCTGTAGTAAAGAGCTGAGTGGATTGCGCCATGCCTTTTATGTGCATGACCAATTTGTCACTCAAATTCAAGACTTGCAGAGGTCGCATTACACTGTCTTACGTTACAGATGTTATTGACTTAAAAGTATAAGGCTAGCAATTGGTTCATGCAGTAAATGTTTATATTATTTTGTAGGAAATTTATTGACGAAACATTCCCCACAAAATTTTATCCAAATCGGCCGACCTTTATGGAAGATTCTAAACAAATTATTTAGAGAATTTTTATGAATCACAGTGTAGTTACATATTCTCTCTCTCTCTCTCTCTCTCTCTCTCTCTCTCTGTGTGTGTCTATATCAGCCAAGAATTGCATGTAACAAGAATTGCATGTAATTGTATGTCTCGCTGGCTTAGTGGTAGCGTCGTGGACTTTCAAACATGACGTCCGGGGTTCAATTCTCGGTAGAGCCGATCAGAGAGTAAAATCTAGGACGTACACGTGGGATCGTTGGTCGCTAAATGATCGTTGACCGTTGATAGCGAAATGGGTCTTAAACAAGCATCTGATGCTTCCTGACCCATATCCCCGTTATTATTGTTATTATTAGCAACACTGTAACATGTATAGTTACAGTTAGTAAATGTAACTGTAACATGTAGAGTTACAGTTTACAGAATCTTTCAAAAAGTAATCTAATACTGCAGAAATACTCGGCGACTAAATTACAAACGCCGCATATCTTCGGCGGAGAAAGAAATTTAGGCGAAATAGGCGCTAGGTTGCGGCAGACACTAGACACAGTAGGCTGGACAGGTCAAATAATTATGCGTCGTCCACCTTCCAAATACATCCGAAGAGCGCCTGAGAGTGCTGCGGCGCCGTGTCTAATATATGCGACTGCTAAACAGCTACTATCTTCAGTTTTATAATGTTGAATATACTTATGACGAGCTTTATCGGTTTTAAAACTCGACACTCCTTCAATTTCAATCATGCAACGAAGTTTGAGATAGAGAGCAAACTGTACGGGACAGAAAGGAAGATGGACTGATCGATTGTCTGATCCATGTATCACAAACCTACAGAGAGCTGCTAGACCAAGCATCGCCTGTAAGTCTCTGTCATACATCTCAATCCACAGTGTTGTGAGGAGTACTGGGAGACCGCTCTCAGCAAATACTTTATTTCCTGATGATATATTATAGCAATTGATAATCTCATCACAGATCTCCACTGTTGTCTTGTAGTCAAAGAGAAGGTTGTAGTAGTGATTGGCTGTGTAAGCTTTGTTGATAAACCAGGATATCGGTACTGTAGGAGAGCGCCCTCGCAAGTATGATAAAAGGAAGGGAGAAACATTCACACGGGTTTTAATTTGACAGACTGTGCTTGACGTAATTGGCAGAGCTTCCAAGCAATTATCATCTTGTTCGTGATGTGCATTCTTTACTGTATGTTCCACATTGACAGGTTCTTGAAGAGATTGGATGGAATCCTCGGTTAACAATGACATAGGCCCACATCTCTCACAACTACAATAAATCTGGCGTTTCAATTGATTAGACCTACTGGATGTAGATATATTCTGTTTTCTTTCCTCAACAGCTGTGAATTCACAATATTGTAGCCATGACTGAAAATCATAATAATAAATTTGGTAGTAACGTGGTAGAGTTTGATAAAAGCTTCTTTTACCGGTAAATATTTTATTAATCGGTTCTGTAATTTCATATAGGCCAAGTTCACTTGCATGGCAACTAAATTTATTCAAGCTCCATTGTCTTACAGCCACTAAATTATTATTAGAAGTTGTGTAGCTCTTTTGTAAAACTGAGTCACTAATCAAGTCATAAACAGACTGCAATTCACAACTAAGGCTGTTCTTATACTTAGACCTACTTGGTTTGATTGAACAACATATATTAGTAAAACTATCAGTTGAGGTGACGATTCGAGTTAATACGCTGAAGCTGCTGTACAATTGTTGTGGCAACGTGAATAATGTCCTGCTATTGCTGGCAAACGATTCTTCATCAATACAGAACTCTAATACTCTGTATAGCAAATCAGTATTTCTATATAAACCAAGCAACACATTAATATCATTCGAAAGATTCTCAGAAAAAAGATGAACAAAGAGATTATTTGTTGGTATAAAGTAGTGATACAAACATTTCATCTTCAAGCAATGCATCATGTCCGCCAGTACTGCACGTACTGAATCAAATAACATCATGTCATCCCAGAAACATTCTGGCTTTGTTTCGACAGCCCAGAGCATCAAAGTTTTATAATGAAATGTACATAAGAAGGACTCACGTCCAGTATTCAGACTCCTCTTGTGTAAAACTCTGATTGTTCTATACACAGCTCTCTGCTGTCTGGACCAATTCTTGATCAGTATCAACTCTGCCATAGAGAACGAGGTTCTCCATTCGTGTTCTTTATCTCGTTCTATATATCCCTTGTGTGAGGCGCAGACAAAATCACAACCATATCCTACAACACGTCTGATGACGTCATGTGAGAGAGAGAGCCACGTGGTCGTTGTCTAGTGATCCATTCAACAGCCTCACGAGGCCAGTCAGTACAGGCTGTGATGTGCGTATACAATGTCACTACTTTTAATACGTGTCAGGGCTTGTTCCTCGGTAAGACCACATTCTTCGATTAGATATTTCCTATTATCAAGTTCAATGGCAGGCCCAACTTTATAATATGAAAGTGATCTTCCTACGATACTGTATTTATTTATAACTACGTTATCATCGCTTCCCTTCAACAAGCGAACAAAACCCGGAGGTAATCCATCAGTAACGTATTTAAGAATTTCACCTTTATAGTTTGATAGCACGTCCACGTTTGAACTGAAAACATACTGATCTGTCCGGTAAAGCATACAATCTTCATCTATCCAGTCTCTGTTGCTAAACTCACCCAGGCTAAGATCGTTGAACTCAACCTCTGCTCGACTTCCCGATATGAAACTTCTCATTACGCGAAACTGTGCAACATCGATCATCAGTTGACAGAAGTTCAAGAATTCTTCATCGCAGTGTGACATCATGTCATAGTTAAGAGAGCAACTATTACAATCAATATTGTATTAAAACACAACAATACTGTTTATAACATACAAAACATTACACACACTATATATGATAATAGCGCTGGGTCAGGAAGTATCAATCCACTGTGTCGAGAGCAGGACTGGTAGACCTTGGTCTTAGGTCTTTTTCAAGACCCATGATTATTAACATCAATTGGAGTGGCTCAAGCACAAGTGGACTAACCCATAAGTAAAGTAAAGATAAACATAATATCCTATATCATGATTATTATTTTTATATAATTCCGTTAAGTTAAAATTTATATCTATTTTAGATATGCATGATCTACAACATCTGTGATAAAATACTTTCGTGTTGCTTATGATTTTGATTAAAATGAACAATAAATTCGACTTTCAAATTACTTTGGGGAGTTAGTCCGTTTGTGCATAAAAGTAGGCTATCCAATTATAACATTGATGCTAATGATCTACATGTATGTTTTCAATTATCAAAGTAAATCAACAATTGCGATGTAATATAAAAGAGTGCACGATAATATACCTATCTATCTATCTATCCAGTGCTCTGTCACATGGCAGGTCAAGGACAAAAATTCATACAGACAATCAACTATCTCACTCTTTAATGAGCACACCATTGACCAACCAAATAAGTCCGTCTCATCACAAAGGCTTTGCCTTTTCCACACCTAAAATGATGCCTTTGTTTATGATTATATAACCTCACGTCTTATATAAGTAAGTATTATGTAAGTAATAAAGTAATAGGGTGACCTGGTCGTCGCGTCCCCTAGGGTATTACGCCCCCTCACCTATTATTAACGCTTGTAGTCGGAGTTTAGTGAGTCCGTCCTAAATGTTGGCTTAAAATTATACTCCATCCTTTCTTTTGTTAGTTAAGAAAAATTTGGCTTCAATATCTACGCTGACTAAAGAGAAAACTGATCTGAAAAATTTTTAGTCACTTATAGGTCAATCTGATGTAAGAAATGGACCACACAAAACTTGATATATCTCAACTTCTGGTGTTCAGATATACTAACGGCTGCTATCGTTCGAAAGAGTTTTTTGTTGGTTTTAAGAAAAAATAAAGTGCCATAGTCGGCAGTTGACTACCAATAAAGTCAAGTACATTTTTGACATTGACTACAGTGTGGGGCATGACGCCCCCATCAATTTGGGGTATTCATGTGCGTCCACCACCACGTATGTGACATTGTATGCACACATTTTGACTACTTTTGTCATTTTTATGGACAACCAATAAACTTTAACCTTAAATTTTATCGCCTATGTACAACTAATTCCTTATAATGTCATATGGTTATGACAATGTTACGTTTTCTTCTCTCTATGGATTATGATGCCCCTCTATTGACTACTTTTACTATACAATTTAATCATACATATTAGAAATAATGAGTAAAATAATTAATAATGAGCAATAATAGACCTATTGAAAGAGAGCAGTTGGATATGTGTCACAAATATTGGCGATACAAAAGAGTAAAGAGTAGCCCTACTATGCGTAGGGGGCGTAATGCCCCAAGAATTTCAGCATAGGGTATAATGCCCCCTTTTCTTTTTTAAATTTTGTGGCAAAATAAAAACAGATAAAAGCTTTTAAACTAGATTGATTTATACTAGCTTGAAAATGATATAAGTTAAACATACATATCAAAATAATTATAATTGAACATCACTGGACCGAGTAAATTGAAATCTCCCTTAAGGGGATCGCCATCAACCACGTAACCCTAATATAACAAGTATTAATATAAGTAAATATTATTATGTATTATGTAGTAAGTATTCACAAGCATTACGTAAGTACTACATAAGTCCATACTGTATCTTGAAATTTAAGATAAATTTTAAATAAGGTCAGTATTTATAATTGATATAAATATCATGCCCGTTGTTATGTGTACAGATGTATGAATAAACAACAGAAATCTATGGCTTCCATGTTTTACAGTTCTAGATCATTGAAGATCCCCCAACGGAATTATATAGCATCCCTGGTTGCAATAACCTAATGGAAACGGAAAAGTTACAGCATTGTTAAGTTATTTATACCCATGGTTATCTACCTAACTACCTTGTCACACATATAGGGTACTTTTTATCTTTGCAAATATGTAGCTAAAACAAGGAATAGGCAAGATTTTTCAATTTGTTTCTCTGCGGACTTTTTTCTTGGTCATATCAAATAGGCTGCAGTTAGATTTTTAGAGTTCTTCGCTCAGACTGACTAAAAACTTTCCTGACATTCACCCCTGGTTACGAAAACGAACGATCAACCTTTTTTACGATAACTAATTACGATAACTAATTACGATAACTAATTACGATAACTAATTACGATAACTAATTACGATAACTAATTACGATAACATTAAAAAATTTTGCTGGGAAGTCTCAAATCTGTAGAGACCTTTCAGAATGGAGTCACAATTTTTCTCTGTACCGTAACAGAAGAATAACTGGATAATAATTATGTGACTAAGCATAAAACTTAAACAAATATATTTTGTTCGAAATTGTGTTTTCAGGCATAAAAATTTCTAAGATACAAAACAAAGAGGATTTCATGCCCGTTCATTGTCAGTGATGTCAGGGACGTCCTTGTAAGCTGTTCTTTGAAAAGTTGCGTCAGCCCAGTAAATACCGACAGTCAGAGACCGTAAGTTTTTTGTCCGAGTGGGTTTGGGAATATTGAGACTTGATATCCTACTTACAACTGCGCGTGTTCTTAAGTTCTTAAAAGACCACTGAAGCAGATACGGCAGTGGAGAGTTGACAACTAATGCGGCAATGATTTCTGAGTTATAGATCAATTGGTCACTCAAATTCCAGACATGCAGAGATCCAGGCTGCCACACCGATTGTGACGTTTTGCTTCATAGGAACTTGACTTTCCATTATCCATTTAGCGTTACACTGGCATTTTGCATAAGGCAGCGCTTTACAAATGTACACTGTACAGGTAAGCATTATTATAAGCAGAGGTCTCGGAGACAAATAGAATCTGATCATCTCGTCATGACACAACTTCTATAAGCTCACACAAGTATAAATGTACAATACAGTACAATATGATTAACGTCGTTTTCAGCGTCTGACGACGAAATCAGGCCGCCAGGCACACGCTTCATAGGCCAAATAGTTTGAATTTTTATTGAAAAACAATACAATATGGATTTAACGTCGGGCTCATCATCTGACGACAATATCATGAAAGTCATTTGATATCACGACATCATTTGAACCGGTTATTTTGGATATTGGCTTTGCACTGTATAATGGACATTTAATTTTATCGCCTTTCAGTGTGGCCTTGGTTTCATAGTGCTCGATGTTGTCGTAGACGACGGTAGCACTCTAATTGAGTGTGTTGTTGTTGTTGTTGAAGTCAGGCACGCAGAATGTGATGGTTATTTAAGTTTTCGGATTGGGTCCAAACGTAGAACAACTTTAAACTCATAATTCTATAGCGGATTAAATCTTGTGGAATAATTCAGTGAATTTGTTTCTTTCCTTCAATTCTTTAAAAAAAATAAGGACGAAAGATGTTCTGTTATTGGATTTTAATACCAGGGAAAATCGATCCTTAAGATAATTTGATTGCTTTTGTCTTTGAAAGTTTAAGAAAAATGCTATGTAATAAGATCTTAAGATATTATTATTGTTTTCACGTTTTGCTAAATTGAGGCTGGACTAGTGGCCTTTGAGAATGTATAAATATTGGTTTAGCTGTGGCGCCAGATTCTTACATTACGTAAGAAAAAGGCATGCAAACTGACGTCATAAATCTTTCAAATCATTTTCTTTTTGCAAATGGCTGCAATCAGTGGTTAAAGTGGAAAATGGTAGGTGGTTCATTTGTGGTTGGTGGTGGAGGTGGTGGAACGCAGAGGTGAGATATAGTGAAATTTATTGTGAGGTGGTGGAACGCAAAGGTGTGATATTTTGAGGTGCCGGAACGCCGTTCCACCGCGTTCCGGCCCACTTTAAACACTGGCTTCTAGATTAACTAGGTCACCAGTAGTGGATCTTTGGAAGAGGTGGGCTTCTTACCCCGCCCCGTCGATATGAAGGGGGCATGCTCCTCGATTTGAAAATTGTTACAATAGAATCCATTAAAATACTAATTTTGAACGTTTAGCCCCCTCGGTTAGCCTCGATTTAACCTTCTTCTTCTTCTTTTAAGTGTCCTGCCGGATTCCAGCGTTGACAGTCATGGTGTTCCACTTTTCTCCATCTGTCGTGCTTCTCATCATTCTACTTTTCCTACGTTCATCCATTCACTGAGACTCTTTGCATAGGTAATTCTTTTTCTTCCTTGGCAATCGCTTTCCTCCAATTTTTCTACTTATGATTATGCCTGTTCCGCACAGTATTTATTTTATGTATTGTTGTTGCCATCTTGTTTAAAACTTCTTCATTGTAATGTGTCTTGTATAAGACACATTACAAATTACGCCGATTTAACCTACTCTTCGAAAAGTGCACGCAAAAATGGCCGCTCCTACAAATTTCCTAGATCTGCCACTCTAGGTACCAAGGCAACCATACACAAAAGGTCAATGCAGAATTTTGCTTTAAGTTATAATGGAGCGATGTTGGAAATTTTCTAAGACTGACGGAATATTTCTGTAATTATTATAGATCACAATTGTGACATTTAAAAAAACAAACCCGAATCATGCATGATCCATCATTTCAGAACAAACATTTATTTGTCATTTTGTTTGTATTTCAATTTATGAGCAACAAGTAAAACAAAATGCGTTAGTTTTGTGCACATGTGTACATAGTCCTAATGTCATCAAATGGAATGTCAGTTCTCTTCTCTGCCCCCCCCCCACCCCACCCCTATTCCCCCGTAATCAAACGCCATGCCAATGCAAAAAACAAGCATAAGCCAAAATGTATGGCCTGGTTAGAAGATAACAAAGCCTCTACAGATAATAAATAAGACCACTGACCGAAAAAATAAGCCCATATCAATGTAAATAGCAGAATCGTTTATTGCACCAAGGCGTCGATAGATAAAACGACTTGTAGAGATAAAAAGGCAGAAGATCATACCGGAATTAATGTAAACAGGACTCGGTCTGTAGGGGCGTACTATTTACCCAAAATATCCTGCTGGCTACTGATTATCGCTGGATGAAAGAGCTCTGAAGGTTCTTTCTTTTTGCTATTTCCACACATGACAGACGCACTTCTTAACGGGATTTCCTTTGTTTTTGGTATTTTTATAGTCTATCGTACTTGACACTGATCCTTTTAAGTAGTAGAGATAATAGTAATAATTTATTAACATCATGACATACGAACAATGATGCAAGTTAGGATACCTACAGAAAAACATCAATAGGCCGTACATAAATACACGTAGCGGAACCTGGTGATAATTATTATACATTTAATTTAGAATAAGATAACTTAGAGCGTCAGTTTATCTAATAGGGAATGAAAGTTAAGGTATTTAGTAGAAGATTATTAACTTCTTAATTTTAAAGAACTTTATTTTCTCAGCTTGGCTTATTTGTACTTGAAAATTTGGCACCAAACCCTTCCATCATGGCCAATGGATCTCTTTTAGATGTCAAGGTAAGTCACGTTACAAATATTGGTTTAGTAAGAATTAGGAATTTGTTCTTTCTCTCTTCCCGTCAGTGTTTGACTTTCACTATACTGACTCTCACGTTATCAATTAACCTCTGGTTTAATGCTGTTTACGTGAGCGTGTTGAGTCCGGGATAATTGAGAATAGTCCAACCGATAACTGTGCGTGTTTCATAAGAGCCGACTGACGCAGATACTGAGGAAGGCAATGGAAAACCACGTCAAAAACCAATATCTTCCTTGAGCAAATGCATCATTTACATTTTACATTTTACATTTTAGATGTGGCCTTTGCCACACCTAAAATGATGCATTTGCTCAATTTGTTCATTTGAGGAGGTAAAGCCTTTGCGATGAGACGGATTTATTGGGTTTGTCGATGGTGTGCTCATTAAAGAGCGAGATAGTCGATTATGTGTATGAATTTTTGCCTTGAACCTGCCACGTGGCAGAGCACTGGATAGATAGACCTGAGAGTGTAACTATTCGTACCCTTCCTTTATCTGGTCGAGACGGTTCATCGCACAGAATCTGGGCCAAAAAACGAACGGTAAATTTTAAGTTCTGACCGGTACGGAACTTAAACAATTAGCAGGCAGGTCTGACTTTGTTAAAGGTAGAAGCACAGGTTTTATCTTCAAGACAGCTCAACACAATCCAGCACAACCGTCACAAAGATTGGTTTAAGGCAAAGTTGAGTAATACAGCAAGCTAGAAATTAAATACAGTAAAATACATCTATTTTTCCAATAATATAAAATACATAAAATACATGAAATACGGCCAGTAGAAATTAAATACAGAAAAAACATGTATATTTCAAAAAAGATAAAATACATAAAATACTTATTTCACAACTATGGTTTAAAGCTTATAAATGTTTTCACTCAACCGAAGCATCCCGCAGTTTAGTGCAGACTAATGCAAAGCAACAACTACTGAAAGTAACAAGTACTAAAAGTAACAAATATGAAAAGTAACAATAAGCTAAGGTAGCAATTAGTTAAAGTAACAATTAGCAGAAGTGGCAATTGCTAAATGCACAATAAATAAACGTAGGCCCAGCAATTAGCAAAGTAACCATTCGTAAAAAAGAAAAAAGGCAACGGTAAAGGTTGTGTAAAGGTTCATATTCATTATCGAGCGTAGGCGCGGAGCTAATCCCGATCCTGCGCGATTACAGCACAAATGTGGCATAGTCATAAGTCTGACGGTATGGTCGCCAGCTTCACTCTATGCAATCCAATTTGATAATTAAATCATATACATCAGACCTGTGGTAACCTTCGTAATCTTCCGAAGGAGTCAACTACTATGTACTAATTGCTTCCAATTATCCGACCCACGAAGGGATGGTGGGCTTGATTGGCCCGTTGTACATCCGAGATTTTACTCTCTGATCGACTCTACCGGGAATCGAAACCCGGACTTCATGCGCCAAACTCGACACAAACTGGCCGACGCACTAACCGAATGAGCCACGGAGACGTACATGTATTAGTAATAGTAGCCTACACTAGCAGCAGTAGGCTCTTTCTCTCTCTCTCTCTCTCTCTCTCTCTCTCTCTAGTGCACTGCCAAATGGCAGTTTCGAGGTACATATTCTGATACACAGTCTGCTATCACGCTCACTAATGAGCACTCCATCGATCATTAAATTGATCCCATCAGAAAGGCTATACCTCTACGACACCCAAAATGTAACCTTTTTTCTTTGGAATACATAATATTCTGACTTCCGAGGTGGTTTCCCGTTGCTTTCCTCAGTATGAAAATATCTGCGTTTGACGGCTTCCACGAAACATGTGCAGTTTACAGTTGGTCTATACTTAAGTTTCCCGGATTCAGCACGGGTAATAGGAGCTATAGACCAGTTTAAATGGGGACCACATCTCAGTTTTAAAACAGTACATAAGTTTTTTTTCTCTTAAGTATTCAAATAAACAGTAAACCTACCTTTTAGTAATAACTTTACATTGTATTTCAGCTAATTGTACAGCTAATTTAAGTTACTAATTCTCCTCTCTTGGATTTCTTTCTTCAAAATTAATTTTCTACTTCCACCACTGAATGCGCCTGTTGAGCGAATGTCACGTGGCAGGTCCAATGCATATATTCATACACAATGCCTACATATCTCTCTTCAATGAGCACACCATTGATCAATGTAACAATCGATCCATCACAAAAGTTTGCTTATATGGCAAGATTACTCCCGATTATGCTATCCAACCGGTACATAGCTTAACCTTATATTACTATTTTAGGTTTGACCCTGATATCGCCTTCGGGTGTGGAACAGGACGTTAAATTCTCATTGATTGCTTGATCGATAGACTGACGTTAAATGCTACTTAACCTTTTAAAGAGACGTGTAAGAATTATTTAATCCAGTACCTGGCCTAAGGTCCCGTTTGCAAAATGGTGTTAGGGGGATTTCTCACTTCCAATGAGTAAGGGGG
>JAQFZF010000821.1:0-15798 GCA_034695365.1 Enchytraeus norvegicus | reverse complement strand
GGGGGGGGCGTAGAGGGTTAGGAGATCAAGGCCAATAGTTCACTGCTGCTGCAGCAAAAGTATTTTATGACATTGATGTAAAAAACATTTCTTACAAACATACAACGTGGTTTTCGCAACATTTCCATCTTAGTAACGACTAAAGGTAAAAGCCGAATTGAATGTCCGTTTCTTACTTCACAATTCACACTTTCACCAACAGAGCACACCTGCAAATGCATGTTTATTTGCAGGAATGTTCTGGTGGTTCGATGCTGTCTGTAGTTCACACTCCTCTTGGGACGTTCCTGACATCGCCTTAGGTTGAGGAACCGGACGCTAAATCCTCATTGATTGATTGATTTCTCGACAGAAGGGCAATATTAGTGACGGGTGAGCCCTGATATTTTAATAGAGAATCCAGGGAACTCCATCGAGTCGCTTATTGAGCAGCGCTATTGGCTCAATCAGACAGGCCTACAACACCATGGAGCTGTGTTCAACGTCTATTTCGGCATCATAGGGATGCTGTCAGTAACGGGAAATTGGGAACAATCAATAAATGAGGATTTAACGTCCGGTTCCTCACCCGAAGGCAATGTAAGAAAGGGACGTCGCGTGGCTTACTGATAATGCTGCGACTAGGCTATTCAACCGGGATGCTATATTGCCGTATTAAATATATTTACACACATCTCACTGTTTTTACCATTTTAATTTTTCTTTATTTTTAGTGTTAGGATTGGTGGCGGGATTGGGGTAATTAAAAATTTTTGACACGTGCATAAATATATTACCAAGGTCAATTTTTCAACCCATATACCGACTAATGACGACTAATTGACGTCTCTGACACTCCCATCACCTTCGGGTGAGGAATCGGACATTAAATCCTCATTGATTGATTAGTGCATAATTATGGAATTTCCTACTAATCCACCGATTTTCATATTAAATAGTATCAAACCACATGTGACTACAGATTTTCATGAATCTTTACACCCTAATTCAATACAACAATGACGGACTTGTGTAATATTCTGCTAATATTCCGAGGGAACTCAAACACCTTCAATATCCTTATAATTAGTCCCATCTGTTCATTTATTTTACATATTATACACGATAGGCTCCATAGAACAACAGCGAATAACAATGCGTTAAATGATGTTAACAATAACTCTGTTTTGGGAGAGCCGTGCACTACAGGATCGCTGCAGGTGAATGGCGACTTATGTGGTGATCGAAGAGGTTGTTGCAGGGGCTAGCTTCTAACCTCCCTTAGAGCGTGGAGGTTTAAATACCCCCTCAAGGTAAATTTTACAACGAATTTGTATTAAAAGCAGGCTTCCAAAAAAAATACTCCAAGATTTTTTGGGAGGCAGTTTGCCTCCATATATATATGCGGTAGAAGCCCCTGTGTTTTAGTATTCAGGTTCATCAGGTCATGAGGTATTTATTGTATTTTTGGACCTCGCATTTTTCTTTCTGTTTGTACATTTGTAGTAGCGTTTTGGTGGTTGGATGCTGTCTGTAGTTGTATATGCTGTTTGAAACGTCCCTGACATCGCCTTCGGGTGAGGAACCGGACGTTAAAAACTCATTGATTGATTGATTGATATTATTTTATGACAGTATGAAAGTCGAACAGTTGCTTAAAAAATCGGAGATTTCGAAATTGCAAAATTAGAGAATGTTTGATAATGTAGTCACATTCGCCCTAAATCAGTCAAGAGTCCTTGCTTAATGTAACATTATTATAGGTCGTTTTTAATCCTGAAGTCCTACGTTCCTTTTCTTTCACTCTTTCTTTTTCAATCTAGACCTGCTCATCAGTGGGAATGTGTTCGATTGCTCGATCTTCATCACGTTTTTAATTACGGATAGTGCTGATAAAACTATATTGAAATTAATACTTATTCAGATTCATTTATTTTCGATACCGTTAATTATATTTCTACTATTATTTACAATTCACACTAGATCTAGGCTGCTAATAAATACCGTGAGTTACTTTATCATTATAATAAAGCGACCTTCAAACAGATGTATGGATTCGGTTACGGTTTAGCCATTTGATATGCGCCGCTCCGGGAAAGACGAGTCCTGGAACTCGCATGTTGAAAACGCCAGAGGATATTCGTCTCAGATGGAAATGAAAGGAGAACAGGGATGTTCTGTTAACCGGATTGACCCCCAACTATGCCACTGTGAGTTTAATCCACGTATATACCGGTATAACTTACACTCACTTTTTTAATTTATCGCTCAGAAACAAAGTGAATTATCAATCAGCTGCTTCGAAATGTATGATATAAATAACATTATTATCACAAAGTCCGTTTAAGCACGAAGACTGTTTACAGTGCAGATAAAATTTGTAGTAGTAATTGAGCTTGTACATCATGTTGTTTTATTACGCTACATGTAATAGTGTATATTGCACCTTCATTAGATGTACTTTACTTTTTTTTATCTTCCTTTTTCCACACACATGTCAACCACACGTGTTTACTCTTCTTAGGTGCTGTTTTTGGTATTTTTGTATTTGTTAACCTCTCTCCATGATTAGATGTATCATCGCCGTTTAGAGCGCACAATGCAGCAAACGCCGATATCCATTAACCTACCAGACACTTTGGGTCATTCTTCTTGTTGACCTGACGTGGGATCGATCCCAGGTCTTCTTGCTTCTGAGGCCGACACTCTAACCACTCGGCCACCCCCCCCGCCCATTTGATGAATTTACAAACTTTACATTTCCAATTACAGTTGGTTTTAAATTGCATTTCAGGCTACAGTATATATTTTCACCTTTACTATATGCTGGAGACATGGAGGAGAACGATCCACTCCAGCTAGCTGACATCCTCCTAGAGAGAGGCTAATTTTTATCCGCTGTATGACGAGACCCTCCTGATGAATCGAGAGATTCTGTGTATGTGTTCATAAAGCTGAGGGGAGTGACGCTAACTAAAGTGGATTGACATTTTGGGACTTTACCTTGAGGCAGCTCCTGATTACAGTGATTTCCGTGTGATGCTATCAGAAAGTTGATTGAACTCGTATATTATAAGATTCTTGAGACTTCCTCATGCTTCCGCTCATTATAAAGAATCCGTACACAAGTTATCCTTACACAAGTTTTATGTGAATAAATATGACACAGATTCTTTTATAATCGTTTTTTTGTTTCCATGATAAATAATGCGGCTAAATAGTGCTGGGATCTACAATACGTGTCATTGTTCAATGTGTGCAGTCGATGCTAAGGAGTATGTATTGTATAGGTTGTATACCATTATATACTGGACGATCATCTGATCACTTGGTGCTCGATACTAAACTGCTGAATATTGTGTGGGAGCTGTAATAAGCTTTTAACCAATATTTGTGACGGTAGTGCTCAATTGTGTTGAGCCGTCTTGAAGAGAATATCCTTTTGCATCTGATCCTGTACGCTAATTAAACTCAACCCAAAACCGGACGAAATGCTCCTAAGCTTTTGCACTAATCACTATTTCTGGCAAACACACGTAATGATGTAAGTATAACGATTAGAGAGATTCGACCGCGTCATTTTGTAGTGGTATCTCGAGCTCAGTAAGGGAACCAACAGCAACTTGGCGTTGTATTTTCTGATAGTGAAATAGACTCGAGATGCGATTTTGCATGCAAAAAGCTTCGTCATTGAGGCATTGTAAGACATATACTGCCATACAAGCAGCACGTGTACTTAGCTTGGCATAGGCTTATTTGAAATTTCTGAATAAAGTTTTTACACTGGTCATTGATATGGTCACTTTGTCGCCCACACTCTCACTATCTAGCAGTCTATATACCAGACTCAGTTCGTAACAACACGTTATTATTAAACTATATTCTTGTTTGTAGTTCAGTAATTTATTTTAAAACTAGAGTTCGAATGGTCATTGTAAAACTAGAGTTAGAGTGGCGAATTCATCATAGATTATGTTAAGAGTAAGACAAATAAAACGTAAGAAATTTCGAAAATAAAAAGGAAACATTATCAAAGATAACTTGAACATAAATTTAAAAAAATCCAATAATTTGCATTAACGTAAGAGTTCTTAAACAATCATTGGCAGTATCGCGGGTTATATTCGACTTTGTCTAGTGTAGACTATAATTTAAAACTTTTCGCAAAAAAAACAATTTTTTTTATATAGATCGGATTCGAATAAATTTTTATCTTGCGGATCGGGTTGGGTCGGTTTCGCGGATTGGCGGGTCGATTCGGTCTACAAAGACTGACCCAGGAACAACTCTGGATCAACCCACCTACATCGCATTATACCGTGAAAGACTTACATAATATCTCCACGGAAATGTTGACAACAAAATAATTGCAACTCGATTTAATTAAATACAAAATGTTTCAGTTATGTCCTGTTAATTATTAATTTTCATTCATTCTTTTTCCTTTTTTTTCGAAATCAGGAAGCATTCAACTGTTCGCAATTATTTGATTTCTCGTTTAATCTAATATTTCATAACGCAGCTAGTAGATTATCACACGGCTCGCAAAGCTTCAACATTTCACTATTACGAATTCTTCAAATTTCTCCGTCGACTGCAATCATGCTCGGCAGCTGTTTATCATAATAAAAGATCAACTACCAAAGTCTGTATTAAAACATTGCATCTTGTGTTTTAGAAACAGTAGAATAATTGCTTCATAGATACGACCACACAATTTGCGTTCATGTTTCATTTTCTTGTTGTTTTAATAACTTAGGACTGCATATCATTTTCCTAGTACTGAAATTACTGAGTGTTAATCGTACAGATGTGTTTAACGTCTGTGAGAATTGTTTCAGGAACGTCGTGCCCGGCTGGAAACTGAGCCAGAGACCGCGTACTTAATAGGCAAGTATGCTACCAACTAATCCATACAACAGGAAAATGGTGTGAAATTCTGAAGCAATACAATTGAACTTGGATACAAATCACAAGTTCCTTACTCAACAACGTGTATTCAATGCTCGAATCCTGCGACAATGTGTCACGACCGAGCATCGAACTCGTGACCTCTGATCTCAAGGCCGCTTTGATGCCTCTAGACTATCCAGCCTCACCGTAACTTTACATATCGAAAGAATCTATAATCCAAACTGATCGAAAATTTTGCTATTATACATAGAGTTTATACGACAATTTATACTTGATACTATACCTTAAGCTATTAGAACTTAGCTGCTATATTTTCTGTTTGATTTTTGTGTTATTTGATCTTATTGTTTGTTCGTTGGTTGATTGTGCACGCGTTTGTGTGATTATTGATCTCCATATGAAAAGTAGAGAGACATATATTAGCAGGGAACTCGTGCACTTCACACTTTCTCCCTACATCAGCTCGGATTGCCAGATATTTGATAGAAATATACCTCTAAAATTTACTCTTGAATGATGCGCCAGATGGCGAAGGAAATGCAGAGTCGACGAAAGCTTCCAAGTTTAATTAAAGCGAATGGGCGACGAATGGCATCGATCGCGTCTCTCGATCAATTTCCAGCCACGAAACTCGTATGATGCGCAGATGCGGTACAGAGAAAGGCTTACACATGATTATATTCCTTGAATTCCGTCAATATGTGACCGAATGCGGCTTCGGGAATTTTTTGCGAAACGGTGTATCAGAAAATGTCTCTATAAGTTTGCAAAGATTTCAGAATATATTAACTGAAAATGATTACTTTGAACGATTAACTGTTATCTGCCTCTATGCCGTGTTGGATCTGGCAAACAAAAAAATAAATCAACCGAAAGCCGTACGTGTTTCGTAGAAGACGACTAAAGCAGTCATTGGTTAAGGAGGCCCCTAAGAAATAAAATTGTCTCCTAGGAAATATGGCATACAATGCCAGATTATATGCCATGTTCTTGCCATTAGGCAATGCACCACTGAGAGAGTAGAGAGATCTTTATGCCTGTTTTGATTTGTAAGAATTGATTGTAATGTTTTGAAGGTATCACATTAATTGTCGTTGCAGCAGCAACGACACAATTGACAACTAACATTTGACAACAAATGACAACATCAAGCAGTTTGAACTTCTAAAGCAAAAGCCAAGCTGATGAGCAAAAACAAAAGGTCCATAAAATATTATTTGTTGTTTAATTATTGCTAATATAATAATTAATAATGATGTATTAATACTAATAAAAATACTATTTATAATTACACTGAAGCTAAATATTATTCTTTGTTAAACTTTCACGTGTAAAAGTTTTAACCATCAAGTATCAGGGTTTGCTTCTATTTAATTGTTCTCACTGTTTATCTATATTTAGATTAGAACAGTAAATAAAAGGAGAACGACTTGCCGTACGAAATCTCTCAGCGATAACGGACTCAGAGCAGCATTAATAAAGTAGACCTAAATACTTGCAGTGTGCAGACATACACGTTTTTAGAGGATATTGCATTTGCATTATAGAGTAGTACGGAAAATTATCAGAACTACTGACGATTTCATATTATGAGACGGCTACTTGCTCGGTTGTGAATATTGGACTAAATCCTATATAAATAAGCGAATGCTACCAAGTTATACAATACGTAATGCACAAATTCACTGATGAACGTGTAAATAGAACCCGCTTGAAAAAGTAACAACAATTTTTAATCAATTTCGTATATCATTACGGTATCTTTCCCCGTTCTTTTTATATTCTCAGAATATTAGTCTCGCATTGCCGATTAGACCCTTGCGATCACGCACGTAAGAAGAACAATTATTCTTGCTCGAGTGAGACAGAATCGGATGGTGAATTTCAATATCCTCGCCGCGTGTAAAGCGTTCTGCTGTAAGGTAGCACATGTAGCATCATGCTATAAATAAATAAATTAACAAAAAGATTTGCTAATTTCAATAGTAAATCACAAATTATTTTTTATTTACCTTAAAATGCAACAACAAAGTTGGCAATAGCACATTAGGGACATATCCCTGTATTCTGCCGTGAATCGCAATTCTTCACCTATTCTGTGTTTTAGAAAATATTGAGTCAGCAAGGTGCGATGTTTGTATAAGTTTACACATCGCAACCAATACACAGTTTCGTTTCTGTGGTTAACACGAGAAGCTGTGTGATCAGAAATTAAGAACAGAAGTTTCACTAAAATAACAAATCATTATTACTTTGAATTTGAATTACTTTTCATTTCATTTTCTTTTCATTTCATATATTTTCATTTTCATTTCATTTTCTCTTTGATTTCTACTTAATTTTCTACTTAATTTCTACTTAATTGTTTTCTCTTTAATTTCGAAGTTTGAAACTAACTGCTTTACTCAGGTTGCCGAAGGTCGACTGATATCAATTGAAACTCCTCTATTCTTTATTTCACACTTATTTGCTCGACGCATTGCCTTCTATTCTCCCCGCCACACTTAACTAATTCAGAGGGATCAGTTGCAGCTTTGCGTTGACTGAACCTAAGACCGGTTTCTCCATATGCTTGTAGCGGGCAATCGGAAGTAATTTCGATAATGTTGGATGAGGAGCGAGCAGAGACTTACTGGAGTGAGGCTCTCACATCATCCGCTCAGTGCTAATAGAAACTGATCAGCACATACAAACACTTCACGGTGTTATGTGACTCACAGGCACAATGTCATGCAAACACATCTACGTGATGCACATTCATTCAGATACACGGTAAACATATATGTGTGACACATATTCATTCATTCAGACACATATGAAATATGTGTCCGAATGAATAATAATAAATGTTTAACGTCCGCTTCCTCATCGTGGGATGATGTCATGGACGTCTACACACATTCATTCAGATACACTTGCAAACACTTCACGGCATTATGTGACACACTGACACATACGAAATACATCTATGTGACACGCATTCATTCAGAGTTTAAGACATCGGTTGAGTGTTCGCCTCAGAAGCAAGTGGTCAGGCTAATCACAGGTCAGTCAACAGATGAATAACTCTGAAAGGTTCATCGGGTACCTGCGCTGTCTGTATTGCACGCTTTTATAAGGCGATTTTAGCAGGAGTCAAAAATCATAATAAACGACAAGAACAGCAACTAGGAAAGGAAACTAGCATGTGCGTATGCCAAATGTGAAAATATACGGCACAAAAACAAGAAGAACCTTGTATAGATCAGGTCAATCGCTAGTGTAGCGGATGTAAAGAAATTTGCAGAATGAGAAAATATTAGAAGTGGAAGGATCCTGGCAACATACGTCGATGAGAAGACAGAAACTTATCCCGGGTTACGATTCTCAATTAACCCTAGAAGTATCCACCTAAGGGCTGAAGGTTGATATGTCCAGCAAGTCAGCGGAGGGGTATAAACCACTGGGAGCGGATTTCAAACTGTTCGTTTGTAATACTTTGGCGATGGGTTAAATTCATATAGTAGAGCCTACCAGTTTCTTTTGTCAATTAATATAATAAGAGTTCATTGTAACTTTCACTGGTTTCTTTTCTTATCTATGAGACTGGTTTCATTTTGTCACACGTTAACTTTAACTTATGACAACACCATTCCTTGATTCAATGATATAACGTATTATTCTCACCTGCGCTTACAGAAATTGATGCACGAGCCAAAAAACATGTGTTAACAGATCTGGCAATCCTCTATCTCAATAGTAAGTAATTATTTGAATAAGAGGAAGAGATAATAACAAAATGTTCTATAGGTTATCAAGTGCAGTGGAAGATCCGGCATGAATAATGAGTAAAACTGTGGGCGGCGTCAAGTAAAACAACGCTATATGGTCCATAAGTTGAGTTAACATTCAGAAAATAACAGTATACAAATTTTCAATCCGAGAAAATATTACTCTGAGTGCTATTTCATTCAAGGAACACATGTGAAAACCCGTATGTAATATGTAACAGTAAGTTTTAAAAGTTAATTATTGAAACATTTCAGAAGACGGCGTGAAGTTGTTATTCTACATCCATTCATGACTGAACTCGTCTGTTATAAGATGTATAGGCCCTACATACCAGAAAGAAATTATATGAATAAGTGCAAAAGATAATAGCAGTATAAGCACTTCCGTGTTGAGTCCAGGAAACTTGACAATATAAACCAACAGAAAAATGCACGTGTCCTAAGAGGCGACAAAAGCATATGCCGCAGTGAAGAGCAGAGTGGTCTTCAACATAACTTCAGTGTACTTGACCCTTTGGTCGATCATAGTCCAGATTTTCAGAGTTCCTCTCATATCAGTTATTGCATTTTGCAGGCCAGGCTACTTTTCCCTTCACTGTTCAAAGCGTTTCTGAGATTTGATTAAGAAAGCGCTATATTAAAGCAGCTGAATAATTGATTGATTGATGCAACAGGTCATCAATTGCAGCAGAACCTTCAATAAAATTTTACAACTAAAGAATGTTAAACCTTTTAATAGTTTTCTATGTTTTGGCTTCTTTTAATGACATTGGATATTTTATATGAAATGGTAATATTAAACCCTCTAAATTATTGCTGTCGGCTTGTCTTTGCATCATTGTGTTCAATATTGTCACTGACGACGGGAATACTCTATGATGTTGTTGGTTTTGTTGTAATTGTGCATAACAATTGATATATTTCACTTACAGAAGTGCAATATAATATAACAGTATAAGTGCATGCGTGTGCGGATCTGGCATCTAAGGCCTTCACTCAGATATATGTGTCGTATCAAAATTGTGAAATCACTACATGTGCATTGTGCTAGTAACATTGTATGTTACATTGTACATGTAACATCAGTTCTTACATGTACTTTAAACTCCGTTTTCGAAATGTTTCAAGAAAGTACTTCTCACATGAAGAAAGTAAGTGAATACATCGCGGTCATAGTGACATACACACATAATTACTTTATGGTATTTTGTCCTCAGAAATATTCATAAAAAATAATAAATGTTTAACGTCTGTCAACTCATTCAAGGATGTTGTTAGGAACGTCATTCACAAATCCTCACACATCAATATATTGTACATATACAACGGGATGCATGTGATCGAGTCGAATACGACTAAAAGTTATACGTTTTAAAAGATTATAATGGACCAAGGACCAAGCCCCGGGCAACCAATACGTCAGATCAATGTATTGGTCAATCGAGATTGGAATTCTAATAAAACTTTGTTTATAAAGCACTTTATATCTGTAAAGATAGAACTGAAAACCTATGTTTTACGCCTGTTTCTGTATCCAAGGAGACTGTCAGAGACGGACCCGGCTGGGACTCCAACTGGTGGTCTTCTGTACATCAGACGAGCTGACTACCGACTAGTCTTTCCAATCTGAAGACATTTACTTTATTAATTTTGTACGTAAACCTATAATCTGATGACATTTTTTGTTATCTCGGCTCTCCTGATTAGTCCTACCTTTTCAGGAACGACAAAACAGACACAGATACACGAATAATCTTCCTTAGACCGACAACACAACAGTGCCAATCACGCTGGGTATTTTGTTTACTGACACGGGGTTTGAATCCTGATCGCTTCATCATTTGCATTATAGGCGTATACTTTAACAATTCCACTATTACCCCATCTGCATTTGAAGATTGTATTACAATGTTCGTCAAATTTTGAGAATTACATAGAAAAGAATCTTATCCTAGCCGACAGCTTAATAGCCATAAGTTAACACCGACGTTAACACTGATCTATATCACTAGGTACATGTGAGGTAAATGTGGCATGCCTTATTCGTTAGCGAACCTGGGCGCGGAGCTAATCCCGATCCTGAGCGATTGCAACACACAAGTGTCAATGACGGAGTTAATAATCTCACGGTGAGGTAGACAGCACCACTCTAAAGATCTAATTTGACAATTGGATCAGGTACATCAGCCTTGTAGTTACCTTCTCAATCTTCTGAAGCAATCACCCACTACGCACGTATTGCATCCAATTTACAGACTAACGAAAGGATGCAGGACTAGGCGAGCTCGTTACATATCCGAGATTTTACTCTCTGATTGCCTATTTCGGGAATCGAACTCGCACCTTCGGCGCAAATCCGATCGACAGATCGTCGCACTTTAACCAATGAGCTACTACGAAAGATACATGTACGCAGTGATATTTGAAAGATGTAACTTTATAA
The DNA here is from genome assembly GCA_034695365.1 of Enchytraeus norvegicus. Lineage (NCBI taxonomy): Eukaryota > Metazoa > Annelida > Clitellata > Enchytraeida > Enchytraeidae > Enchytraeus > Enchytraeus norvegicus. The sequence continues at coordinate 4,692 of JAQFZF010000821.1, read as the reverse complement.
CTTTATGTAAAACGAGAGTTTGCTACTTCGAGTCTGCACGCACGCAGACTATCACTCACTTTGCACGCACTTTGCAGAGAAATGTAGGATTATTCATTGTAGTAGCCTACTCGTAGCACGAAAATTATTTAAGAAATACCTTATTCCCAAAATATATAGGATAGAAGAAAAAGAATTTAGCTTTTTAACTTTAATATTGTAATCCTACACTACTATAAAATTCTCTGGAATTATCCACAAGGAGACGGAGTCTCCATTTATTTTGCTGTTTCGTGATTGTTGAACAAAATATTGCTATAAAGCAAAATAAAGATAAATTCAGCGTTTGTTTTCTTAAAAAGAGACTGATATAACTGGAGTTCGAAATCCTGCCTTTTGCTATTCAAACAACAATGCAACCGATCAGGCCATCCAACCGAAAAAATGGAGAGTTAAGCTCAAACGTCAGAGATCTGATCAACTGAGCAAGTTCAGAAGAATTTTAAAACGAATCCTGGTTATCTCGCCGGATGAACAGGTGTAAGAGTCCTTGATCTCATCTACAGATGAGAAAATGGGCATTAAAATAATTGTTAAATCAGCAAAGGCTAAATTAATATATGATCAAAATTGTTTATAAAAGAGAAAGCTTAACTTACCAAACAATCTGAGCAGGAGCCAGACAATGAATAATCATGTTCACAATCGTATTTCTGCATCAGTGTATCGAACTGCTCGTAGAGTCTTCTCGCTTCGACATCTATCACCAAACGTTCCGTCAACACTCTCACGCACAGTTCTTCACTCGTCGATATTGGATCCTGATCAGGTATCAGTGTATCACGCACTAACATGTGATCACAGAATCCCAATCTTGCTGACGTCAGCAGAGAGTGACGTAACGTTTGGCAGACATGTGACGTCATCTTGATCGACGCTGCTGAGCAATAAGTGGCAATAATACTATCGTGACTCAATCGCATAAGGCACCGATTGGAAGGGTCGTTGGTAGACTGCTGAGGCAAGACTGGGTTAGAAGAGTGCGAGGTGTTAGGCGAGCGAGAGTCAGATCTAGATTTCGGTGTACTATTAACACTAAGGTTGGTATGTTGTTGACCTGTGGACGAGAGTATGTTGGTATGATTGCACTGGGAATGTTTAAGAAGACTTTGCATCAATACAGCTTCTCTTTCCACGCTTGATGGTCGCTGATTAATGTCCTGAACTGCGCTCCAGCTTGTTCCACCAAGGGCAGCGAGACAAGCGTCCTCCAAGTGCTTCACATCTGAATGATGACGTAATGGATGACGTATTTCATGACCATCGTGTATTCGTCTGTAGTGACGTATGGAATGTTTCTTGGACCGAACTCTGCGTCTGTGGCGACTTTTATGAGGCATAAGTTGATGCAAGTTTTCATGACTTTGAAATTTACGATGATGATGAAAAGCAGTAACATCGGAAATATCAGTCTTCCTTCGAGGTATTTCTGTATTATTAACTAATTTATCATGATTATGTAATTGACTATGATTATGATGACGCAAAACTGTATTATCCGCAAAGCCATTTTTCTTTAAAGACATTTCAGTATAATTGAACATAAAATTCAAATCGTTTTCAGCATGCTTATTGAATGAGTCATGCGCACCTGTGTGCCTTAGAATTGATTTACGATATCCGTGTCTATTGATTTTACTGTATAAATTTAATTCGAAAGATTTCGCAAATCTATAAGACTTATTTGTTTGGTGTTCAAGAACGCTTGTTGATTTGGAAGACCGTTTATCACAATTTTGATTAGACCTATTATAACAAGGTGACAGTTTATTAAATTTCCTACGATTCTTCATATCAAGAGAAACATCAGGCCATTTGCTGAAGACGTTTTGTTCACCTATTCCTGCATCTGTAAAATTCATTATGGTATTTGATTTGAGCCATCTGATACTTTTATTTATGCTCTCGTTGGTTGCAGATATATTACTAGCAGCATCTTGATCTTTTGATTTTTCTATACTATAGGTAGGATAATTTTTTGCATTTATACCCAGTTGATATCCGTGGTTCAGTGGTCTTGTTCCAGGCTTCTTGTCAAGAGAATTACGATCACTCAGTGAAAGCTGCTTAGAGTTAATTATTGACGATTCATTACTAAAGTAATCTCTATGATGTCTAATTCTGTGATACATTCCCATCATGCTATTAACGGCGTTAATATTTACCGGTTTCAGAGTGGTTATGTTTCCTTGAGCTAGACTCACAATAGCTACGATTAATAAATAAGCGAAGAAAGGAAGACGACGTGGAAGACAGAAATGAAATGTAGAATTACTTCTTTGAGATATGTGCGTCGGATAGAAGGATTTAAGTCCAGTTCGATATTTACCAGCGTGACAATTGAAGGAACTGATTCTAAAGCCTGGAGAGGGAAAGCCCAAAGAAATCAGGATGTCCCAATGACGCGTGGCGGATAGCAGTCCTGCAGGATTGAGATAAGATAATTGCTGAACGCGGAAATCCTTGAGGTTCCCATAAGATGACCTTGCGTACATGACATTGTTTGAATGAGGATTCGGAGTCAATCTTGCAGTGGTATTATCAATAACATGTGATCCAACAGTTGCAACGTAAGCTGTGAGGACAGCTGCGACAGCTGCTGCATTTGTAATGATTTGTGTTGAGTAGTGCAGTAGTGATCATTACCAGCATCTATCTTATTTATTTCCATCGTTACTCTCCTTTTAACACAATCCAATATGCGAATAGATTATAAAGACGTTGACTTATAGAGTAATCCTTTTCTGTGTATAATTAGTAGTCCGATTTTTGAATGAGCATTTTGAAATCTGCAATGAAATTTTAAATTTTATACATAATTTTTGGAAAATTTATATTTGAAGTATTTCCCGAAATTCTGTCTAAAATATTCCTGCAAGACACATTTATAGTAATATTAGGGTAACAACTAACTAGACTTAAGAAAAATCAATTGATGAAAATTAATTAAGTTTTCAATAAAAGAGAAAAATTTAAATCAACAAAAATCTAACAATATCATCGAAAGTCTTCAGCATTTATTTTATTTTATTTTTTATCAACAGTAAAGAAAACAACAGTACAGTCATGTTGAGTCAATTGATCTATGGTGACTATAATTGAATAAATAAATTATTAGTGTATAAATGATATATAGAAGTCCTAAACATACACATTTGCATGTGTAGTATTTGTATGTGTATTAAAATAGGTAATCTTTTATTTCAATTATATAATAAAGATATTTAATTTTCACATTACATTTCAAGCTAAATAAGTGCTGGCTGTACAATAAAACGTAATGATTAAATTCTAACCAGAATGCATACTGTGTATTTAAAATTATAATTAGCACTGATAAATGTTAATTGCGTAACTCTGGCGGCTATATGCAGAGTCGAACTTACATAATAAACATGCTGCTATTTTAATGCACAGATAACCGAGAATACTGCTGGCAGTACTGGTACATATTTAATGTGCTCTTCTGGAAAAGGTCAAACCTTATCTAACTTTGCTTCGCAGTAAATTACGCAATCAATTAGTAGAGTGTGACAGTTATGAAGCAAACCGGGCGCGCATTAACTCAAGTAATTAATTGCTCGATGGTTGTCATTTTTCAAAAGTATCCTAGACGAAACTTCTGGTCTTGAGCTCTGATGTCTGTGTGAGTCCTGCGACTGGAGCAATAGCAGATTGCAGACCTATCAGAAAGCCGTGTCAAACAAGTGCCACGTCAGCTGCTTCGTATGATAAAGTGGCTAATATGCTAAAGTGGCTGATATGTTTCCTGAGATCCTTGTTTCGAGCCTCAGCCTGTCTCTAATGTATTCGATCTATGTATATTATATACACTCTGTCCGAAAAGAACAACCCACTAACAAATCTCCATAACGTCGTCAAAAATCAAACAGTTTGCTCAATATATTCAGAAGTTCTAGAGGAGATAATTTGACATCTAATTTTTTAATTTGCTAGAAAAATATTTATAGCTGAAAAGTTATAATAGAGCTTCAATGAAACAGTTAAAAAAAATTAACCAGGGTTATTCAAATAGCGGTGACATAATAATGGATAGCATAGCATAATCCGGGTTTCGTCAAGAAGTATGAGCGAAGACTAGAATAATCTGACCTCATTCGTCACTACTACCACATCTGGAGCGCTATACTTGAGCGGTGTAAAGGGTTCACTCCAAAACCAACCAACAAGGTTGAAGTCAGGACTTGTGCTAGAGACAATCTGGAAAGACTTGCCACAAGAGGCTATTGACCTCTTTTCGTAATTTTTCGTAATTGCTCACCAAATTTGGAGTTTATATGTAAAATTATTTCTCCTAAACTGTCATAATATTTGTAGTAGAAATCTTGAGTTTTAACGAAGTTGTTGAAATATCACAAGAGGGTTGGCTTCTCCGGAGAGTGTATAATATATTATTATATAACGTTGTCATTGGTTGACCAATGTCAAATCGTGCATTAAAGCCATTTAAGCTGTTAGAGTAGGCCTGTGCACAGTGATGTTATCGAGGCCATGAACATCGAGGCCAAGGCCAAGGCCAAGGACTTGAGGTTCGAGGCCAAGGACTTGAGGTTCGAGGCCAAGGACTTGAGGTTCGAGGCCAAGGACTTGAGGTTCGAGGCCAAGGACTTGAGGTTCGAGGCCAAGGACTTG
>JAQFZF010000820.1:0-15800 GCA_034695365.1 Enchytraeus norvegicus | reverse complement strand
AGAGGTCACTACATACAAACATTAATTCCATTCCATAGAGGTCACTACATACAAACATTAACTTCATTCCACAGAGGTCACTACATACAAACATTAATTCCATTCCATAGAGGTCACTACATACAAACATTAACTTCATTCCACAGAGGTCACTACATACAAACATTAATTCCATTCCATAGAGGTCACTACATACAAACATTAACTTCATTCCACAGAGGACACTACATGCAAAAAGCAGACGCAAAACTCTAGTGTGAAAAAAGTAACGTCGATATAATGTTCGACACTTTCAATAAATAATAATAAAGAAATGTAAACAATCACCGATAGCTTTTATGGTGGGTGTAACCTGGTTTTGGTAGGTAGGCCTAACTGGAATTTGCCGATTTGGAATGAGTTTTTTTAGAGATTTGAAAATGGGATTTGGCATTGGTCCATACCAAATTCCATACACATTCTCAACAGATGCTCACCGATATTACATAAGATAGATTACATCTAGGCCTATATTTAACCTGGACGTGCAATCGTAGGAAGCTCGATAATAACATTTATATTGTCAACGAAGTAGGTGTTTTATTTGACTCGAATGATTAACAAACATCTAGCAAAAAAAAAACCTTTAAGTTGTATAAAAACGTCATTAGGGCTTTGTGGAAGTCGTTGTATATCCGCTCGCATTACATGGGTGAATGACATTTTAGATTGGCCTATTAAAGCTATGTTACTGTACATGTAGGATTGTAGGAATTTTTATTTACTGCTATACAATGAGGATTCAGCGTCCGGTTCCTCGCTCGAAAACGATGTCAGGGACGTCTATTTACTATATGCATGAATTGTTCATTGTAGACAATTGAAAACTAAAGTTTAGCTTCGCCGTCATGCTTTTGACGTGCCTGGTGTTGTCGTCTGATATTGAAACGGACTCCTAACTCTATATTACTGTAGATAGCCCCATTTATAAGAAGGCTTTATGGCCCAGTGGCAGGAGTGGCACAACCTTCTCTGAAACATCGAGTTTGGTGTCCGGCTGTCTTTGGAGAGCTTCTTGCCCAGATCACCTAGGTGGACACTGGACATTTACCAACACACACTCTGGGTACTGCACTAGCTAGTCAAATTTGGATACGAATCCCGTCTATCTCGCCACAAATGACATTAGTTTTTGTCATTAGACCTACTTGTAGCCTTGCAAGCAGGCAGTCTATAGCTACTAGTTGAATTCTCTTTTATAATTTTATTCAAAATCGATTGTGCCCTCTTTGTTCCCGGTTGTCTGACGTCCCCGATATCGTCGTCCGATGATGAAACGAACGTTAGATTCATATCGTATTGTATTGTAGTGTTTACTGGTATAGATTATTGCCTTACTTTTTCCGATTTAAACTGCAAACATTAAATTAATCTTGAGAACAGCCAAGCAATCCTTCAGATGGCTCTTACCCCTTTCCTTCATCATTTTCCTTCTTTTTCGATACACCCTGTTTTTACACTCTCTGATTGGTCAAAAAGAATACAATATCCTTTGCACCGAAATGCGCAAAATCTTTTGGCATAGGCCTACGTAGGTACGGCTAAGAAATGCTACCCTATATAAAAAATGCATCACGAATACGCGATGTCAAGTTCATTACCTTTATGACTGAGTCGTGAGTCACTCGTTGACCACAAACACTGATAAATAAGCTGGCCTAGGGTTTGGTTTTATGTAAAGGGCTTATTATGTGAGTAGGCAGCAAGCAGATGTGAGTGTATAATACTGTAGATGTTTCATTAAAAACATCCGACCCACGAAGGGATGGATGCCTTTGTTGGTCCGTTGTACATCCGAGATGTTGTTCTTTGATTGACTCCATCCGGAATCGGAACCCGGATCTTATGCAGGCGCGGATTTAGGGGGCTGGGGTGGAGACATGCCCCCCTCGATTAAAAAATTATTGTAAATTACCCATTAAAACACCTATTTTGGACCCTTGGTCCTCCCCCCCTCGATTGGCCTCAATTGGATCTGCCCCTCGAAGAAAATGCATGTGTTTGGTCCCCCTCAAAATTTCTAGATCAGCCACTGATCTTATGAATAAATTCAGCAAATTGGCCGAGACGAACTACACACATACATATATATATAGCCTACTTTGTATGCATAACCGACTTGTATTTTTTTCATTTTAATCATTTCTTTATTATACAAAAACAACATCAAATAATTACTATTGTATTGTATATGTATTTATTTCTAATTGTGTATATAACAATAGTGCGCGAGTGTTCACTGTTCAGTCGTATGTTAGGTCTTGTACCGTCTTGGATCTCGCTTTCTCTTCGGTCTATGCATTAGTAAGTGTGTCTAAGGTGGTATTGAACTGTTTGTAGTTGCATAGTCTGTTTGAGACGTCCCTAACATCGCCTTCTGGTGAGGAATCGGACGTTAAATCGTCATTGTATTGTATTGTATTGTATAGTCAATGTTTCTCAAATTGTGGGTCGCGACCGACAGGTGGGTCGCCGACTCTAATCAAGTGGGTCGTCGAAGTCTCAAAAAATATTTTTTTAGAGATAGGCCTAATTAATTAAGTACTAGCCTACAAGAATCAAACTCTTATTTTCGTTTACCTATGAAGATTTACACTTTTCACGCACATATGATTTGGTATGACTTTCAAGTTATACATTAATGATTTTGAAAACACTAAATAGCTTAATAGTAGATCCATACAAAAATGCTTGGTGGGTCGCGACTAAACTTTTATATCTTTACTGGGTCGCGATTCCTTAAAGTTTGAGAAACGCTGGGTTAGGTGAAAGCTCTGTGGTCGTTACGATTGAAGTCTTATGGAGAAATGAGAACTTGTTTATAAGCCTCAGGCACTCACGCTTTTACTGGCCAGTTCAGTACTAAATAAATAAATAAATTCAGTGGTCGGGGCACTTGTGTGCCTATCTTTCAGCAAGTTGCTTTAATAATCTCCTGTCAAACTATATTATTCAGTTTCCGACAGTATTTGTTCAAAATTAGTACTGAAATTGCTCACTTGTAATTGTATAAGAACATAAGAGCATAATTGTACATAAGCATAGGGTCTATATTCGTAAATTACTTTGTTTGTAAAAATTAAGAAATTTAAATGTAATATACATGAATTCATACCCTAACCCCATCCATAACCACAAACCTATCCACATCAATCAATCAATCATAGCGGAGTAAACTAAGTCTAAGCCGTAATCGTGAATTTTAATTTGTAATACGGCCGATTAATAACGGCTTTCAAAGCTGCGTTCAATTATTTTGATTTAGTGGATTTGAGGGTGTTTAACGTCAAGGTTCGGAAGCACAAAGCTTCTATTCAAGACGGCTCAACACAATCGAGTGCTACCGTCACAAAGATTGGAGTTAAGCTTATTATATATTTACTGCACAAAGCGACCTGCAGTCTATTGCAGATCGCTGAGTCGGAGTAATTTACGGAGTAAATTATATTTCGATTTAGTTTGTATTGTTGACGTTATGCAAGCCTTAAGGCCTACTTCTCGAAGGAAAACGCGAAAGATCGTGAAGGCAGAATTTCTGACAAACATTTTAAGGAACAATGAACAAGAGACTTAAAGAGGGTTTTACGATGGGTTACTCACTTACGATTACAATGCTTGTCACGCTATTTATCTTGGGATGACAGAAACTATCTGTCAATTTCGTTTTGCTAAAGACGACAGGACTACCGTTACGGGTAGGCCTATCCAATCTACAGATAAAAAATAGATATTACGTTAATTGCGTATTTTGTGATATCGTTAGGCTTAGGCTATAAATATGATGATATGTAATTTATCTTTGTACGATTGTCGCTATTTATCACTTCTATTAAATCGAAGGGCAAGTTGAATTTCACTGCTGAATTAGAAATTATTAAATTAAATTATTAATATTGCATCTTAAACGATAAAACTAGTCTACATTCGATCCAGAATGTAGACTATTATTCGTAGCCGAATATTCGTGTACCGACCAGTCCCGTCACTGATGGCACCTGGATACAATACAATACAATGCAATGTAATACAATGCAATGAGGACTTATCGTCCATTTTCTAACTCGAAGGCGATGTCAGGAACGTCTCAAGCCAACATAATGCCATAAATATTAAAAAAATTATAGAAATTTATGTTAAATTATCCAAAGCCAATTTTACTTTCGTTTAATATGTAAAATTGCTAACCGCTATGTTTACCTATATTATCTTGTCACTGATGTCGAAACAGACGTCAATTTGCATTGATTGATTGATTGATTTTGTGACCCTGGTACTTTTCGTTTACGGAAGAAGTTACTGATTCGGTGAGTAGGCTCGATGGACACGTTCAATATTGCATTTTCTTGCCTGAATAGTATAATCAGTTTCGTCACTGATGGCACCCGGATACATAATACAATAAAATACCATGCATACAATGCAATGAATAGTCGATATTTTGCAGAATCTCCAGCCGCTTCATTCAGTTAATCACTCATTACGCGCAGCTCGTGCTATTGCGGTTTGGGCATGGGCTTTTAAAAGTAAACAGATTTGCAGGCCTACGACTAAGCTAATTTAAGGTTATTTATTTATATCCAGATGTCCACAAACTGTGCAACGCCTAAAGGTGAAACTGAATCATAATCAAGGCACGTAAATTTACTAGAAAGCGCCAACATTATTATATGAATAGGATAATATCGGTAATCTCTAGGGAGTTTCCAACAATGATTATCATGAATCGAAAAAACTTCCTAAAATTGAACTATATTTTAAATTCTATGACATAAAGAGTGTTTTCTACCTGAACGATTATGCTAGGAGCACAGATTAGACAGTTTTAGTTTGCAATTTTGTAGTCAGTTGATGAAATGTATTGGCACGACAGTATGGCCCCAGGCTGGCCGTGATGATTTGACGTCCCTGACATCGCCTTCGGGTGAAGAACCAGACGTTAAATTGATTGATTGATTGATCTGATATAAATAACTAATTCTGCATGTATAGGCTACTGGAAATATACAAAAAAATTGGCTTATAAACATAGAATTGAAGTTAATTTCTATAGAATCTTTAAGAATCTTCTTGCTTTTTCGCCCTGACGCGATTCCGTTTTTGTAATCTATTGCAGGGTGACCTACACGGTGTAATTTCATTCTTTGGCTTTGTAAGTTAACCATAACCCGTCACTAGTGAGGTCTTCGGCGGCTAAACTGACGCTAAATTCATAATGCGGTCTTATTTTGTACGTCACATGCATTGACTAACCAACTTTTTCTTCAACTTTATAATTTATCTTCACAGGGGAACACAGACGTTAAATATTTGGTGACGTCTCTGACATCGTCTCTGGATGAGGAAACAGACACCAGACCATTATCATTTCAATATTTTTTTTTAATGCCCTGGGTGGTAAACGACCCTGGGCTAAAAAATATGATAAAATTGATTTTAATAAAAAATAATAATATTATTATTATTGACTTACTAGAAACAATGAGATCTGTATATATTACAATTGACTCAGTTCAATCAGTCATGCAGTTGGCTCTATCTGATATTCTCAAGTATTAGTATTGCCCTTGCCAAGGCTCATAGCAGAAACGTGACTGTATCAGAGGAATGAGTGCAACAGCAATAATAAGTGCAATAGTTCTTGCGCAGTAGTTGTAATAAATGTAATAGTTACTGTATAATTCTTCTCTAAGTTGCTATATTTAACTTAACCGCTGATCTTTATTTACCCGGCCCCAAGCACTATTGCAACTGCTACCTCATTGAGCGAGGTCAAATCGTATCAAACAACTTTGATAGAGAATATCAAAACTAAATTAGTATCTAAGTTAGAATTTGTTAATTTTCACGTCGACCAAGTATGTGAAACAACCGATTCGATATCTATCTCAGATGTCAACGAAATTGCTTTGGCAGAAGAAATCGACGCTAAACAGATTTTAACTTGTCCTTTACCAGTAGCTGATCAAAGAAATTGGTTGGGAATTATTTTCCAATAGTACAAATGTGACCTTTCTTTGTAGCAGTTAAGAATATCTCTATTCTCTCTCTACACTGCCAAACGGCAGGTCCGTGGCACATACTTGCATAGTTTGTATGATGAAGTTTATTGGAATAACTTTAAAATCTAAGGTGGATATCCTTCTCCTGTCCCAGTGACTGCGTTATTCGGCTTATGCAAAACACGTGCAGCTTTCGATTGGTCTATTCTCTATTCGCTATCTAACAATTATATCAAGGGCGCCATTCGCGGTTCTTAAAGAGAAGTCTTGTGATTCTGAAGCTCTGAACCTTGACGTTAAACACACTCACACTTATCTATCACAATCTCATATCTCGCCTTATTTTAGCTTGATCCGCGAGTTATAACGGGACTCCAGTAAAAGTAACGCGTACTTGAAGATGTTGCCAAATAAGGAAGACTGTCACCAGTTCATTCATAAATTCTAGCGTATAAAAGCAGCGGTCGTTCTATTGTAGCTCAGTCTCGATACACAGAGTTATAAACTATGCTTTCGAATAGCTATGTACAGTAGAATAGCAGCCATTCTCTAGTGATTTTAATTGCTTTATCTGAATACAAGTCTCTCTCAAATACGGTTAACGATAGCAGTAAATAAGACTATTCCATTTTTAAGATAGTTATAAAGTATGCGGTGTGCAAATAATACTATGCAGCCCTACATGTACCTATCTAAATATTATAATGATTTATTGCTTTAATTTAATCAAGACAAACGTGTAATCAAAACTGGATAGACCTACTTTATAATTAAATAACAAGTCTATCTTGAAAGTGAACTATAAGGATGTTTAAAAGTCAAACTTAGCCAATTTGGTAATGCAGCATTATTACATGCCTAGCTGCCGAACAATAGAAATCAACGAGTGATTCTAGTTGTCTCGCGAGAGCCTGTGTGCTTCCGGATCTGAAGTTAAACACATACAAGTTTATATTAATAATATCGGAGGCATAGCTCTCGAAAATGATAACGGAATTAAATAAGAGAAGCATTGCGCCTTGCAAGAGATCCGGACGTCAGAGTCCCAAATATGACGTCATCATAGGATTCAGCGGATCAGTGGACGATATGCCTCCATCTCCCGGACCTGAAGAGAATCTCAATACACCAGAGCATCGTTCTTCCTGTGATACCTTCAACTTCACTCAAACTATTTATCAATTTGAGTGCATGGAAGCAGGACAAACTCAAGGTAAGATTTTCATTTTATTGTAAGATACCTTGTAAGGTATACATACATATACATACATATACATACATATATGTATACTTGTAAGTTTGTCAAAATTATATTATACCAGAAAAATTAAATGTAGAAATTATATAACTAGTATAAGCCAAAATTAGTTGTTAGCTGCATTTTTCCATTCATTATTACCGGACAACCGCATATGTTTACAGCGTTTCTTGCGCTATTTCATTTCTTCATAGTCTGCCGACCCACTGGTTAATCGAACCTTTGCATAGAGATAGTTTCATATTTGGTTTGGCAGTGCACTAACCTAGCTATACAGAGAGAGCATTATTATGGAGTTGTTTTCTTTTACTTTATTTAGTTGATGATTCGCAGATGCAAGTTCAGATTTATTTATTACTTTTAATATTGAGATTTTTAATCCATGTTGACCTGCAAAATGTGAGTTAAAATTTAAAGTTATGCATGATGTTGCACACAGTACCGTGTGCATTATGTTAAGGAATTTAGTAACAGGTGTGAATACTGTAAAGAAGCATATCTTTGTATAAACACTATTGGTTTCATGAGTGAGTTGTTACACTAGAATAAACTTACTCTATAATATATTGAAATCTCAAGAGGATATACCGCTCGTCTCAAAAGATATTGTAGGCCCAATCTGTCTAAACTTGCAATATCATATCGCGGCAATCAAATTATACAAATCTTCTCAACAATATGCAATAACTTCTAGGTTAAGTAATTGGCTATTTCAAATACCATCGAGAAGTATTGGCACTTTAATTAAATAGAGTTTAACAAACGCTTGATGAAGTTCAGTTGTATAGGTCAGTTGTATAGTTCAGTTGTATAGTTCAGTTGTATAGGTCAGTTGTATAGTTCAGTTGTATAGTTCAGTTGTATAGTTCAGTTGTATAGTTCAGTTGTATAGTTCAGTTGTATAGTTCACTAGAGGATGTTATAGGTGTTTAACTTAACCTACATCATGTGACCTGGTTAGAAAGATCAAGATGGAATTTATGTTCGGCCCGTCGTAGATGGCGCCTTCGAGTTATATAACTGACTCTAAGACGTCTTTAGCCATGTAACACTATATCTAGTAATTATAAGAGAACTGCCTATGGATAGATTAATAATCAATTCCTCTCAACTTCTTCATATAGGCCTTAATTGAAAGCAGTGGAAACTTGCTAAGTAATTTTAAAATGACCCTGCCATTAAAAACCGTTGCTTCCTGACCCTACATATAGTAATTTATCAGATATATCCCTAGCACTCTATTAACATGTGCGTATGTCATGAGTAGAATGAAAAGTCTGAGAAGTAAATTTTGTTTATCAACTTCCAGTTGTCAGTTTCAGTATCCTTTTAGTGGCTACGCCGTGTGTCGCATAGCTTAATGCGCCACGGTTACGGCCAATGTACACTACATTAATAAACCCTGACTCTTCCGTCGCTGATGGTGCCTTTGGACGGAGAAACTGAAGTTAAATCCGGCTTTATAGCCTTTAGCCTCGCCCTTATAAATGCCGCCAAGCGCCTGATCGTTATTGCGCTGTAAGCTTGTAGTTTTGTGTAGTGCATAATATATCTATATAATAGAGCATAGATCTATATAATAGAGCGAGTCGGTCACGGCTGAGAGATATTGCTGGACCTCGTAAGGTCATCACTTGAGATCTAATATATCATAAGAGTGGACAGTGAGCATACTCTTGTCGTATCTATTAAGTGTTTTGTTGTACAATGTCATACACAAGTGCGTGCATATTTAAACTCTCCACCCATTATGTGATTAATTTTGTCCACAATAGTTGTGTACGAGAGGGTTTACTGTAGTATTTCCACAAAACGTAACGTTGAATCCACATAGCAGTATTTTATTTTTTTTTAGTTAATTTTCTTTATACTGGTTTAGAAGGGTTACCTATTGGACAACTATTTTATAGAATTACTTTCTATTGGACGTACATTTTTGCTTTTAGTTTTATAATATTTTGTTTGCTTATTCGCATTTTATATTCAGATGCGTATGCCTATACAGTATACAGCTTCGAAACTTGAACGGAACTACATGTATACTGTAGATCAAAATCAATCTTTGCTATACTATCGGGTTCGAAAGACACGGGCCACGGCAGGGTTCTAATTGTTAACTACAAATATCTTCTTAGTAGGTCTGCATCAGTGTGCTGATTGAGGAATTTCCAAATGGTTATCAGCAATTTTAAATGGGGGTTTGACCAAAATTTTACGAAACTCTATACAAAACTGACGGTTCAATCTGGCCTCCGAAAACTTAGGAAAAATTGGCTTGGATTTTCAAAAAAACCGGGTGGGGGGTATGACCCTTCAAACCCCTCCCACAGGTTTTTCGAACCCTGGCCTACAATGTAAGCGCCCATTGGCTCGAGCATTGCACAGAGCAGCCATTCGCAAATATTTTACCATTTTTGAATTTCTTATATTCCTTAACCGTTCGAAAAAGTCACATATAGAACACACACAAACAAATTTTACAATTTGACATGAAGATATGCATCTAATTGATATATTAAAAAACTTAGACCCACATGATTTTTACTTATTTGAGTTATCAGTGACAGTCTATTACAAGCAATAAATCACAACTGTTCCTTTCATTCAACAAAAATATGTTGCCCTCGACTAATGCGAACCTTGGTCCTCCTATTTTTTAACAAACCCTGCAACAGATACTATTACAAACGATGTACAAGATTTCGACATACCGAACACATTTCTGCTGGTACATAATAGTTATACCGTATCTTCAATCTTCAGTTAATGCTGATATAACTTTATGATACAAGTTCATAACGTGACCCCAGATAGTTACTGACAACATATTAACCTTACATTACTTACATTATTTACAAAGTGTCACCGAGAAACATACACGGTTTCTAGTAAATTTTTTCCAACAAGGCATTCTGCGAGAGGCCCCAATAAACAGTAAAATTATTTTGGCCATTAATGTAGCCTAAATTCAACACCACAGTATTGCATTATGCTTAGTCATGTAAAATAATATTTGAGAATGAATATTAGACTCTTCGTATATTTTATTAATTGTTTTTACTGATATTTAAAGAGATATTCATAACAAACAAATAAAAATTAATTTAATTCTATGACATAGACATCTCCAAGAAAGAACAGTTATTACATATAAAGTCCAAAGAGAAATTGAAAGGATTAGACATAGGCTACAATGAACAACTTCTGATGCTTGAAATTAATTCCATAATATATAAAATATATATAAAATGATCTTATATCACAAAATTTGAAGCCAATTGTTTTACTAACTGCGTTTGAGTGGACCAATTAGTATTGCTTGTGATGTTGAAGACTTCCCAGTTATCATCGTCAAATGATGAAACGGACGTGAAACCATGTTGTAATGTATAGTATTGTATAATTGACTTTTTCATTATTTGTTTCAGTTAACGGGACGAGATGTGACGTCATACCCCCGGACAACTTTGACTCCTTCTCATTTCTCGAATTGTCTCCTGCTCAATCATTGGACTGGACTCTGTATCCCTCTCTGTCCTCAATCGAATCAGATGAGCCTATTCCCACGAGCACCAAGAAATCTTCTGAAAGTAACGTAAAAGTGAATCTGCCTGATAGCCAAGTGAATTTGGCTGATAGCCAAGTGAATTTGGCAGATAGCCAAGAATCATGTGAAAAAATAGCGGCAAAATTAACGCCTAATAGCCTGATGAACGGCATGGAGTCTTCTGAATGCAGTACTGAAGAAACTCTGAAAGACAATCAAAATCCATCTGCAGTAGCAGCAAAATTAACGCCAAATACTTACGCGGACAGTATGGATTCTTCCAAACGTAATACTGACGAAATGGTCAGAGAAATAAATCAAGATTCATCTAAAATTATAGCAGAATTAAAGCGAAACACTGAGATGGTAAGGAATCTTTTTGCTGATTCTGAAGAAACTTTGGCAGAAAGCCAAGACTCGTATGAAATCACAGCGGCAGAACTACTGCCAGACACTGAGGATCATAGTGAGTTGTTGGCTCAACTCATGGACGCCATTGTACAGGAAGAACAGCAGCCAAATCATGAGACCAATCTTTCTTCAAGTGATAATCTGAATCAAAAGCCAAATTTGTGTTCACCTCGGCCGTTATATGGTAATGCGAATAATTGCTTAAATCAGAAGCACATTCAACAAGAAAGCCAAGTGATTAATCAAAAGATCACTCAGCAAATGAGCAAACAGGTAGATTATCGTTTATATTCTCCTGCAAATCAACTGAATACGCAGGTTTATCCGCATCCAAACCAGCAGCTTAATCCTCTCTTAAATCAGCAGCATAATCCGCAATTAAATCAGCAACTAGCTCAACAACAAATTCAGCATCAGAACCATTTTGTAAATCATCAACCACATTTGCAATTCGATCAACAAATTAATCCGCCGCCTATGCAGCTGACAAATCTGCAATTACAGGATCATCATCAGCATCTTAATCACAATTTTAATCATCAACAGTTCCAAATAGATCCACAGTTAAATCCTCAAAATCTACAACTATATCAAAATTCAAATCATCAGGTAAATTATCATTTAAATTATCAACAGTTCAAGGAACAAGTAATTCCTGAACTAAATTCGCAGGTAATTCAGCAGCTAATTCCGCAGCTAAATCCGCAACAAAATCATCAATTATGTAATCATTTACATCAGCAAATAAATCCGCATGTTACTTTGCAGTCAAACGAGCAATTCGATCAAGCGATGAATAAATTATTAGAAAATCATTTGTATTATCTAATAAATCAGCACGTCTATTCCCAGCAACATTCGCAAACCAGCCTACACAGCCTGCAAGGAAATCCTCAGTCAGGAGAGTCTTTAATTTCTAATATCAGTCCGGCAAATGAGCTATTTGAAGAGTTTTGTTCTTCTGAAGCCACACTTCAAAATGAAGTACAGCAAATAAATGAAACGATAGAGGGATCAAACTGTTCTATGGTTTGTCAACAGAGTGATGAGCCCATTGATCTTTCATTTGGGTCAAATGTGCCTCCAAACAAAGCTGCAGAGCAACCCTTGAAGCCAACAATTACAAACATACCTAACAACCTTGCTAGCACAGATTGGAATCCTCTGGTGGAGGGTTTCGATTTCATTTTCAGTACTCCTTCAGCAGCTCCTGTGCAGTATTCCCAAGTTGAAATCACCAATGAATTCGATGCATCAAAAGTTCGGAATAGCTTATTTGCCAGTGGTGTCCAAACCGCACCTACAACGACATCCATGCATAATTCAGTAGTATCCGATATTGAGTCTGCTTTTCCATGTACATCAATTTCAAATACAGTTGTATCAAATGTGGATACAACTCCTACATCTACATCAATACAAAGTTTAGCAGTACCCGATAGCTTTCCCACATTCCATAATAATCATCAGAATCCTATGAATAGTGGAGCAGATATTATATCTCAGTCTATTAGCATGATATCAGGTGGGGTGCCATTTGGTGATGATTCAGCTAATCAGATCTTTCCATCTCCACCAAATCTCGTCGTCACACCTTCACAGTATGCTACGCTCATGTCACTATCATGCCATGAGAATTCCATAAACCCTTCCCAGCAGATCTACACTACTGATAGTCAAACTGATTCTTCAATTACATACACCTATCTAACATCTCAACAGCAAACAGTATTAAGAGAACCGCAGGAATCTTCTGATACCATGATGCCGTGCAACAACGAGCCCGCTTTCATTATCCACGACGGTAATTATCTGGATGATATGGAAGATCTTCCAAGAAAAAATCAAAAGTTTACTCTTCGACCCTACAAGGTGGAGATTGAGGACCGACCTTTTCCATGTCCGGCTCCGCTGTGCGACCGTCGGTTCAATAGATCCGATGAGCTAGCACGCCACGTCAGAATCCACACCGGATACAAACCATTCCAGTGCACAGTCTGCTCCAGGACATTCTCCCGGAGTGATCACCTTACCACTCATACCCGCACCCATACCGGGGAAAAACCTTTCCAGTGCGAACTCTGTCAGAGACGGTTCTCGCGAAGCGATGAGAAAACCAGACACATGAAGATCCACAACAAAACAAAAACTAGAGGCTCAGGGGATAAGAACACGAGCAAGCCACGCGGATGTAAAACTGGTAGGAAAAATAAAACAAAACGATCTGGGAATGACGAAGTTGACGAAAATGGAATGGACTATGATGTTAATTTTGCTTCTGAATATATTTTTGTTTAAGTTAAATAGATAAATAGTTTTAGAATAAGTTAAATGAAGCGATGAATATCATTGCATGATTACAATACTATCAATACAATGAGGATTTAACGTCTGGTTCCTCACCCGATGGCGATGTCAGGGACATCTCAAACAGACTATGCAATTACAAGCAGTTCTATACCACCATAAACACACTCACCAATGCATAGACCGAAGAGAAAGCGAGATCCGAGACAGTGCAAGTCCATTAACCAAGGCAAGAGAATCTGATAAACAGATCTAAGGAGGAAACAAATAAAATTTGGATTAAGTTAATCGTATCACTTCCTTTAAGTAATTATTTAAATAGGAAAATTAGCTTTTATTCCGTACACAAAGATGCATCTGTGTTTTACAAATTACACTCATATCATTGCTGTTCGTAAGCATTGGAAGTGTTAGAGAGAAAGTGCTTTATGGGTGAGACAATTGCACAGCGGTTGGGTGTCCGACTCGGGTTTAATAGTTCACAGCTCGAGTCTTCCCGGGCTCACCCGTCACTGATGAAGCAGTTGGGCTATGAAACTAACGTTAAAAGCTTGCATATTTTTGTATTTGTGAAAAATATTAATAAATGTTACTTTACTTTTGTCTTTCATGTAGCTATAAAAAGAATATTTGTTAAATTTTTTATTTAAATCTACTTCAACAAATGCTAACTTTCCAAATTAAATTATTATTCATAATTATTAATTTTATGATTGACTCCACTTTTATGCAGAATGTTATTGCGGTGCGAGTTGTTTAGTAATTCGTGTCTTTTTTGACTTTGTGTGTCGTTCGTTTGCTGCCTTCTGGTGAAATTACCATTGATATGTAGAAGCCTTTCATAATGTTTAACGAGATGTTTTTAGACGTACTAACTGTTTTAATATACTATTTATTTAATATTTATGATAATTATACTTTATCATTGTTACTTATATCTAGGGTCTCTAATATATAAATGTTATTTAAAATGGTTTATATTATTTATCAGGTGATTCTGATTTCATTGGAGGTTCATGTAATTAATTTATATTCATGGTATTTATTTCTTGCCATTATTTACAATGTTTGCCAAACACATATGCAATTTTCACGGCCTTACGACAATTCCAAGAGTATTATGTAATACTATTTATTTAGTCTGAGATTCAACTTTCGCGATATCTCTATCTTCAAATATTTAAAACCATACTGCGAATGTTGACACTAAAGAAGGTTATATTAACATTGTAATTATTCTATATCTGTAGCGAGCAGTGGTGGATCTTAAGAAATTTGGAGGGGGGTTTCTTTTATGTTGCACTTTTTCTAAGGGCCAGGTTAATTTGAGGCTAGTCAAGGGTTCAAAATTGGTATTTTAATGAACTAAATTGTAACAATTTTCAAGTAAGGGGGCCCTGGTCCCCCACCCGCCCTTTCAGGTCCAGGGATCTTGATCCCCTCTCCCCTTAAACCGCACCTTGTAATGATCTAATTTCGTCAAAGCTTTGTATCGTGAGACTTGATCAAATCTTGTTACGTTTACTTAAATATTAAAACCTAGACGCAGCAGCCTAAGTTGCGTTGTTTTATACACTTTATGTGAGGTAATAACAGTAATAAATTATGGTATGTGCGAAATATTTGAATTATGCAACCTATGTGTAGGAGCGAAATAATTATATGACTTATGCGTGCTATGCGTATGGACGAAATATTTAAATTATGCAACCTATTTTATGGCCGACCCAGTGGCACATGTCGACGAGCGTACGTTTGGGTTCAACAGGTTCAGGGTTCGAAGCCTATGGCTCGTCCGTCACTGATGTAACCGTTAGGCGCCGAAACTGACGTGGAATTCGCTCTTTTATTATAGTTATTTGTTTTTCATAGCTGAAAGCGAAAATATATCTGTTAATGTAAGTTATTTCAATACAAGGATAGGCCTACTATTAATTGGTGTCACTGTTGTGTTTGAGCATGGAATGCTGAATTACCTATGAATGAATTATATGTATGTTACCTTTGTTAATCAACTATAGGCCTAGGCACTTTTTATGCCAATTAATAGAGAATCTCAGCTCCATTATATTGAATGAATATGACCTAATAGTATAAAAAAGAATATTAGTGTTAGGGTTATTATAATTTTTATTTTATTTTTTTGCCCTGGGTGGTAAACAACCCTGGGCTAAAAAATATGATAAAATAGATTTATTGTGTTTAAAAAAGAAGTATAGATAAAATATAGTAGTTAAAA
>JAQFZF010000819.1:0-15800 GCA_034695365.1 Enchytraeus norvegicus | reverse complement strand
TCATAGCTGTACAATGTACATGTCGATTTCATAGCTGTGTCGCCTCCTATGAACACGCGCAGTTGTTGGTTGGATCAATTCTCAATTTTCCTGAACCTACTCGGTAATTTTCCTGAACCCACTCAGGGCAAGTTGTATAGACGTTGTATGAGGCATTGGACTGTTTATCACGTACAATTTCTGATAAGCTTCTATGGTTCTGACATATTTCCGTCAATGCTGTCTGAGACGTCCCTGACATCGTCGTCAGATGATGAACCGGACGTTAAACCGCTATTTGATTTTGATTTGAAACCAACTCGACGCTAGGTACATGTATCTAGTCTTAGAGAATATTGTTTCTGTGTATACTGTATAGTCAGTGAGCCAAATTCAACACGCAGAGTATCTATACTGTGGTAACATTATCCATGGATATCAGTGATGTAATTGGCTGCGTAATAGTAATATTGTTCGTGTCACTTGTTAACTTCACGGGTCTTGTGTATTCTGTGTCCTTGCCCCCAATAATATGTGTGCTGGCACCAGTTGGTTTTTAAGTGAGCTGGACTGTAAGTAGTGAAAAATTCAAATAATTGTGATGCGGGTAAATAGCGGTGTTGAATGCGAGTCTGTTAAAGAAGCCAATTGTATCGAATGCGTTGCAGTAATATAATAATTGTGTAGATAAAAGTGATGTTTTTTAAAGTATTTTTACGGTGCGGATGTTTTGCGGTGCGAGTATTTTGATGAGACCCGACCTGAGGCCAGACCCAAGGTATCCTTAACTCCTGAGTAGGCGAGGGTGACACGATCCAGCTTAAGAGCATAGAACTCTGGAAAGGTTACTTTATTGGCATCAAGAACCTCCCAGAGTTCAATGATGTCCATGGTGTCCGCCTTCAGCTTCCCATCCCCTGCCTTCCTATTGATGAGTTTAGGGAGGGAAGGCTTAAAACCTTCTGCTGGCTTGATATTGGCTGCGATACCAAATAGAGTGGTTTTCGCACCATATATTTCTTCACCAGTGTAAAAGCCACTTATACTGTTCGTGAACGGAGCATTGTCGTATTCCATATTATTTTGCATGAAGCATAATAGTTCTGAGTGAACTAGGCGTGCATTAGACCCCATAATAGTCTCTCTTGAATTTAGTTTGATTGAATTTATGAAAAATTATTGAAGAAATGCAATTTATTTGGTTTGTTTACATAGAGACTCACCTATATTGCACAATAAGCCTTCCAGAAGCTCTGAAGTTCCTATTTTATTGACTGAGCTTGAATTCGATCATGATCAACTTGCTGGTCAAACACCGTAGATGCCAATGTCGCTTTTCTTTTCACTTTTCACTTTTCACTAATGCAAAAGCACTTAAAAAATGGTGTTGTATTGTATAACGATGGTTTGCTGTATAAAAAGGTACAGGTTGTGTGCCATATACGTTACCGAACATAGCCGCGGATCCGATCCCGATCCTAAGCGATAGTAGCACACAGATGACATAGTCATTGATTGCCAACCTAACTTTACGATCCAAATTGATAATTGGATCATATACGCCAGACCTGTGATAACCTTCACAATCTTCTGAAACAGTCACCTACTACGTACTAATTGCTTCCAATTAACCGACCCCCGAGAGAGTTGGAGGACTTAGTTGGCCCGTTGTACATCTGAGATTTTACTCTCCGATTGCTCGACCGGGAATCGAAACGTGGACCTTATGCGCAACAGTCGAAACAAACTGGTCGACTCGCTTACCAACTGAGCTACAAAGACGTACTGTGTGTCTACGTAGGGTCATCTGTGTTTTGTATATTGTTTTGAAAATATTGTTGTTATTATTAATTATTATTATTATTTTGAAATAGCTGAACATTGTAATTATTATTTTAACAGAAGTGACGCTGATAGAACAACGCAGAACTTGTGCCCTCTGTGAAGAAATAAGCAAAACGGCCACGGACTACTGCCGACATTTGAAACTTGTGCACAGTATCAGCACAAGAACTACAAACAAGTCAGGTCATCTGTGTGCACACCCTGTTTGTACGCGCAGTGGTGCACTATATCGCACCACTGAGCTCTACCGTCTGCACCTGGGCAGCGTGCACTTCATTCCTGATATACTCAAAGTTGTGCATCAGTCCTTTGCCACAATGGAAGGTTAGTGCTAGGAAATACTGTAGAAAATTTAGACCCTGCTAATTAGTTTAGTGGTTAAAAGTAGTAGTAAATAAATAAATTATGGCGGTATTGATAGTACTTGGTAGTGCTGAAGTAACCGTTCGTTTGCAAAACTGTCGTAAAATTCAAGTTTTGACTTTTTTAAGGACGTAAAATTCAAGTTTTGACAATTTAGTGAGGATATTGTCAGAGACGGCCCCGGCTGGGACTCGGATATCTCTGCATATTGCCTGTGCTTCTGGAGACATCCCTAACATCAAAGTGATATCATGAACTAGCCTTTAACACATATTGTATGATGAACTAGCCTTTAACACATATTGTATGATGAACTAGCCTTTAACACATATTGTATGGTGAACTAGCCTTTAACACATATTGTATGGTGAACTAGCCTTTAACACATATTGTATGGTGAACTAGCCTTTAACACTTAACTTGTAATGTGCAAACTGTAATGTGAATGTAATGTTTTATTACAGATGCTCTGCAGTGGAAAGCACATGTTGAGAAGAGAGACTGTGCCAGATTCATTGGGCGGCACAGAACGGTTAAGAACCAGCGCGGAACACGGCGCGTGTTCGTGTGCAACCGTAGCGGCGGCTATTCCAGCACGAGCACCGGGAAACGAAAACGACAGATTTCGTGTAAAGCAGGTTTTCACTGTCCAGCGTGTTTTATAGTGGAATACGACAGGGAAGGTTACCATGCTCAGTATTTTCCTACTCACTATGGGCACGACATTGATCCCAAGTATCTGCAGCTTCCTGCTGTGGATAGAAAGAAAATCGCTGGTTGGTTTTTCCTTAGTTTGTTCAGTTAAATGTTATTAATTTGTTGTATGAAAATAAAGTGGTAGATTACTTCAAAGCACGTGTATGTTTAAAATTTTCTAATGGAGCTGCAGAGAACAATTGATGTAATTACTGTTTATTTTCACGTTTAAGCCATACTGGATACTTAGCCGTATTGGATCCGGAAAAACATACCAGGAGACCAACCGCATGTGTTTCGTAGAAGCTGGCTAGCGCAGTCATTGGTTAAGGAGATCTCTCAGAAAAAAAATTATATCCAAGGAAATATGGCATTACTTACTCTTCAGTTGTATGCCATAGACCAGCCATTAGGCAGTGCACCGAGAGAGAGAGAGAGAGAGAAGAGCTATTGCTTTTTTTATTAAACATTCAGTATTCAAATCCTTATCAACACACTGTGGGCATCAGATGGATCTTGATATTCTGATCAATGGCAGATAGAGAATATATTGCTGGTAGGTTTTATGCAGGGCAAGGCAAAAAAAGACCCCTAGCGAAATCTCAATAACTTCTTCAAAACTCGATATATTTAAAAATATTTTTCAGACTTCTAGAGGAGATTTTTTGACATCTGACCTGCAATTTGTTCAAAAAATATTAACAATTTAAAAAGTGACGGAGTTTCTGCGAAAAAGTCAAAAATAAACGAATTAATAGGGCTTATTCAAATAGCGATGGCACAATAATGGATCAAGCAGCATAATAATGGATCCAGGGGCATTGGACGCCCCTGGATCTACGCTTTTTCACTTCTGTTTCCACTTTAGGCAGTAGAATAAAAAACTATTCTTTTTTCCACCATGGCAATACAAAATTTGCTTGACTGTCTTCTGACCACTGTCACCGTTAATGATCGTAGTTTCTATTGAGCTCATGTTTCTGCTAACAGTTATGGGTGAAACGGTTCTCTAGGATTCATATGTTCTATGGAGACGTCCCTGACATATTTTATCTGCTTGGTATAAAATATGTCCTTATATATTATACCATGCTTGGACGAATAAATAGACGTGAAACCTTTATTATTATTATTGATTCATCTGCTGGCTTAGCAGGCAAACCCCACCGGCGACAGCAACCGCAAAAAGATTTTTCTGTGGCAACGGCTGACCATGGCGATCCAATGTTACAGCACAATATGCTTCGCAGCCCATTCAGCGACATGGCATTCCAGAGTACAAGAGATTCATTTTAACTACTATATTTTATCTATACTTCTTCTTTAGCGTAATAAAATCTATTTGATCTAATTTAAGGAGACCCCTGAAGTTACGGAAGGAATTAAAGGAACATTTTATTGATTGACTTTATAAAATATTATTGTAAAAGAAAAGGGGTTTTGTATTAGAAAAACAATAGATTTTTTTATGTCTGCTATCAAAGATCATTTGCTTGCTTGATTGGTTGATTGATTGATCTATTGATTGATCTATTGATTTATCAATTCATTGATCTATTAATTGATTGGTTGATTGATTGATTGAATTATTGATTGATCTATTGATTGATCGATTAATTGACCATTTCATTGATCTATTATTATTATTTTTTATTGCCCTGGGTTGTAAACGACCCTGGACTAAAATATATGATAAAATTGATTTTAATACGTTAAAAAAGAAGTATAGATAAAAAAAAGTATTTTATTTTTATTTTTTGTTTTATTTTACCCTGTGTGTAAAGAGCCCGGTGGGTTTTATAAAATCGATTCAATTACGAACGAATTGAATCGTCGCCCAGCTGCTCGAGATCTACTGGGTTAAAGGAGCCACAAAGCATACAGCATTGAATCTTTGCAGAGTGATCGAGAGCCTTTGCCAAAGAAAAGAGGTCTGACGTTGTTATTATTATTGATTTATTATATTCGTTGATATATTGATTTGATTGATTGATTGACTAATTGATTGATTCATTAGTTGCTTGGTCTATTGATGGATTGATTGATTGATCTGGTAGAGCAGCTAATGAATGGTGTACCAGCCACTAAGATTTTGCAAAGCGTCAGAGCATCATCTAGTAGTGAGCCAAGAAGTCGTCTACAGCTTCTCAAACCTAAAGACATCTACAACATCAGGGTGCATCACACAGTCGTGACTTCTATTCCCGTACCCTCTGACCCTGTGGCATCTGACCCAGTGACCCCTGACCCCGTGACCTCTGACCCAGTTACAGCCTATGAGTCAGTCAGTATTGCCTTATCAGAAGAAAATGTGACTGCGAGGTTTGATAGAACTCTCATGTCTCTGTTGTGTACAGTTTTAGCGTTTAATTAAAGGAACACATTATATAATGCAATGAGGATTTAACGTCGTCCAGTTCCTCACCTGAATCCTAGATGATGTGAGTGACGCTGTCGAGGATGATTGTTCAAATTCTTTGTTTGTGTGTGCTTCATAGTTCTCTATATATAAATCAATTAATAAGATTATTGATTTATTTATAACCTTATTAGTTATTTATTATCAACCAATTATTAGGTATATTTAAGCGCCACTCTGTGCAAAAAGCCGTAGAAGCTCTTAAGAGCGATATGGAAAGACGATGGAAAGTGGCTTGCAGCCTGTTCAGAACCGGTGTAGCACCCATAGCCAATCGTAAGGCTGTATTGTTAAGTTTAACAACTGTTTCCGTATCCTAGGATACTGTCAGATATGAACCTGGCTGGGACTTGAACCGAAGACATCCTGGTAATCAAGCTAGCGTGTTACCGACTACGTTATCAAACCGGACAACTAATCATTGACATTCCTTAGTCATTGACAACTGTCAGTTGTAACTTATATTCTTGCGATATTACGCCCCTGATATCATCGTCAGATGCTGAAATGGTCACTAAACTGAGTAAACTCATTTTGTATTGTATTTTTTTATTGACATACAGTGGTCCTGAAGTCATTCAGTACCAGTCTGCTCCCACCAGGAGGCGCCAATACACGGACATAGATGATCAGTACTGCTCCAAGATACTTGTACTCCCCCCATCTTGTGCTGTCAACCAACAAATACCACATCAAAGTGAGAAACCGCTCTCCCAGACACTGCTACCAATTCCTCACAAAACTGTGACTCACAATGCATTGATACCGGGCGATAATCGCTCACAGGAGACGCTTCAGAATCCGAAGAAAGAGTCAAAAGTAAAGAAATTATCGGAGAAGTTGATGAAAATGACACAGAACAAAGCTAGTTCATCGAATGCTAGTAAGAATTGTATAATTAGTTTGCCAACTCTTCGTAAGAAAGTAGAGAAGGATTCTGAGCAGGAATCCAGCAGTGA
The DNA here is from genome assembly GCA_034695365.1 of Enchytraeus norvegicus. Lineage (NCBI taxonomy): Eukaryota > Metazoa > Annelida > Clitellata > Enchytraeida > Enchytraeidae > Enchytraeus > Enchytraeus norvegicus. The sequence continues at coordinate 9,539 of JAQFZF010000819.1, read as the reverse complement.
TAATACAGACAATAACAATTTGGCATGTTTGCAGGGGCTGCAAGAATTTGATGATTCTCCTACCACTGATAATACCATTGAAGTGTTAGCTTCTAACACAGGTATTATTATTTTTGCAATATGACATGCACACATGCTAGTTTCCTATCTTAGTTGCTGTTTTTGTGGTGCTATTATTTTTTTACCACTCCATGATTAATACCTTTACTCCATTAGAGCTTAATGCAGGTACACAATAAGCCTTCCATCTTCAAGCACCGATTCGCACCCATGTCTTAGGGTGTCTGGCTATTTTGTCGACTAATCTGGGAATTATTCCCACACCACTAGCCATCAGTCGATTCTGAACCAAATACGTTAATCGTTTCACCGATCCCTGTGGGCGAATGGCAGCATTGTTTATATTATAGAGCAATAAGAGTGAATAGAGTTTTAAGGTATGTTTGGAAAACATAGTTAAAAACATAGGCTACTATCCTTAGGAACTATGCGCAGGTACAGTCCATAGGTACTATCCATAAGTACAATCCATAGGTACTATCCATAAGTACAATCCATAGGTACTATCCATAAGTACAATCCATAGGTACTATTCATAGGAACTATCTGTAAGTAGTATCCATCGGTACTATGCAAAGGTCGGGAGAACTTTAAGCACTATTGATAGGTACTATGCATAAGGAACTAAGGATAGATTTTGTTTAGGAATTTTGATGCCATGTGGCAGAGCACTAAATGTACAATGTATTGTACGTTTATTATACTTAATATATGACTAATGGACTCATTGGTCTTTCAAATTCCAGTCTGGTGGAGGTCTAGGCTGCCACATCAGTTGTGGCGCTTTGCTCCATGGCTACTTGACTCTCCATTGTCCATTCCTCTTTTTAAAGTTATTTTCTGTTATTTTCTTTTTCATTGATACCAGAGCTCTTGATGATCTCAGCCTTCACTGTACAGGTTCCAGGCAAATTGGTTTTTGCTTGCACCGTTGGACACTTCTTTTACTGCTTTTTGGTTTGGCTTTGGTTCTCATAGTGCTCGATCTTGTAATGATAATGGTAGCACTTTAATTGCGTTGTTGTTGTTGTTGACTATTTTGTTACCTAATTGCAGACACCAGGTTTCCGTGGAGTAGGATGTCTGATATAGATAGATATCAACTGGTAGAGGTTGTGGAGGGGTCAGAGTTTGACTTCATCAAAAACTCTCTCATAGCTTCGGACAACTTTCAGCTGGTCAAAGTAAGTCTTCATGTGGCGACAAATACATACACAGGCCTGCGCGGATATAGGGGGGGAGGGCATGCCCCAATTTTATCTGTGAGCTCCCTCGATTTGAATATGGTATGCCACTGGCCCCATCAATTAAACATCATTGTGCATCGAATGACGATTGTGCATTATTGACAGACTGTGCATTAAATCAACATCTCTTTCCCATTTCGCATCTCAATTACCCTGCCCCCCTCGATAAAAATGCATATGCTTCCCCCCCCCCGCGCCAAATTCTAAAATAAAATACATTAGGGTTGTTCAAAAAAGGGAAGTTGTAAAATGGTATGCCTGCTGAACGGTTTCCCATGCTCCTACATCTCCTGAACTCAAGAACACTTTTTATTTCAAAATCGGAGGTCATCCTGAGGTTCCTCAAAGGCACTTTTGTTGGGCGCCCTCTCCCCCTGCAAGGACGTCAATTTTTGGTAATTTAAAAATTCAATCACTTTCTCTACATCTCACATACAGATCTCGAAGTAGACATTTTAATTATGTATTAACCGTATTATTTGTATCTACAATACGTCCCCGACGCCCCGTGGCTCATTCAGTTAGCACATCGGCCAGTTTGTGTCGAGTTTTGCGCATGAGGTCCAGGTGTCGAATCCCAGTCGAGTCAATCAGAGAGTAAAATCTCAGATGAACAACGGGCCAACGAAGCCCACCATCCGTTCGTGGGTCGGATAATTGAGAGCAATTAGTACATAGTAGGTGACTACTTCGGGAGATTGCGAAGGTAACCACAGGTCTGGCATATATGATCCAATTATCAAAATTGGATTGTATAGAGTAGGGCTGGCGACCTCACCGACAGATTAATGTCTATGTCACCTGTATGCTACAATCGCTCAGGGTCGGCATCAGCTCCGCGCCTACGTTCTTTAACGAATATGGTACACAACTTTTACCGTTACCTTTACAACAATACACTATTGTAGAATGTTTGACTTTTGTTTTCGAGTAATTAATGTAAAACTAACTCGAACTTTCACTGTTTTCCACTCCTGTTTTCCTATTTTGACTTAGTCAATTGACACCATTATTTCAGCGTTTATACAATACATAATTGAATTAACCATCGTGAAAGTCGCTTGAATGTTGAAGTCGATTTGCAATTATAAAGTATTTCTGAGTTCTGGAGATGCAGGAGCATGGGAAACCGTGAAGCAGGCATAACTTTTAAAAATTTCAATTATTTTAACAACCGTAAAATAGGCCTACATACATATCTAGGGTATACATATATAGGGTATACAGGGACGCTGTTAAATGTTATTAGTTTTTTTGGTTTATTTTGATTTGATTGTTTTGTTTTTTCTTGCATTCCTTGCCTGTACACTAATTGTGTTTGTTTCTTTGCCCAAGTGGCGTCATAAAGATTAATATATATATCAATATATCTTACATACGTTATCGGTTTCTAGTGACCATCAGTTCAGTCTTTGAAATATAAATTAAGTTAAAATATAACCATCCTTTCATTATATACTTGTGCAACCTGTGAAACAATTGAATGGTCGTATGCAAATGTGGACTAAAGACCATCCGAAATATCGAAAAAAATGGTGTTTATTGCAGCAATATTTCTCAATTGTTTTCATAATATTGCAAATATTTTATTGGTATTTACTAAATTTAATGGTGTTCTACAGTACTGGCCAAAAATTGTATTCTGTCAGTTTATGGTTTCGAAAATATTTTGCGAATAACAAAAATTATTTATTTTGGTCGTTGGTCCGCTTTTGCATACGACCATCCATTTTAGTATGACGGGATAGACAGATTGTGTAGTTTTATAATTGCATGCCATGTTAAATAAACCTGCATCTTTCAATGCTTGCCTAACCCTATCATATTCAAATATCAATAACTTTCTTGTTTTTAAAGATATTTAAATGAAATTCGGTGACATTAGATAGAATTCTATATTACAGGACTGGATCGGTTCTAGAACATTAGATGGGTTCTATATTACAGGACTCCCAGCTGTGGGACTTGAAATTTCAGGACACAGAAAACCCAAAATTTCAGGACAATTTCAGGACATTTGCACCAACATTTTTAAAACATATATGATATATATTATTATGGGTAGATTACATAACGTACGTTACACCTTGAAAATGATTCTGGAGAATAGTATATAATACATAATCAGTCCTGAATAATTAAATTAATAGTAATGTGCAAATTCACAGTACTTATCAGAACACGGCGGCATTGAAATCATTGGCAGGGGCGCCAAAACCTGAGGCTGCTATTACATCCTTAATCCAGCCTGTGTACCCAGACAATGTGTACTATTGTGTAGGTATTAATCCAGTCTTCTTCGTTTGTTCGATGATGTTGCCGCTGCTTCTGATGTCGAAACATTAGCTAAAGTTGTCTAATTCCTTTTAAGTTCTGCTCATCTCAGCTTATCTAGTCGTTGCTGGACTGCTGTTGTAACTTTGATGAACTTTTGAGTAAACTCTTCAGTTGCTTCGATGTTTCATTTAATTTCACGTTCCCACTTCTAACATGATCTGAGCCGCTTTTGCACTTGTCAAGTCATTTCGCTTTAGACCTTCTGATAGTTTCTTCAAGGCTTCATCAATCAGATGTCGGGCTAAATCTTGCTCAGTCCACTGTGTCTGTCGCTGCTGCTCATTTTCATTTTCTTGAAGTTGTTGCATTGCATCCTCCTTTCCTTAACGGCTGAACGTATGTCCTCAGTCATTTGCATTTCTACCATTTTTCTGTTGGTTTCTGATTGTGCATGCTTCGTTCATTTTCAAGGTACAGCTGATATTCACTGTAAGCCTTTTTGACGTGAGTTAGTATTGAGCGTGTTATTTGTACAAGTTTGGATGATCCATGTAGCCTAATGACCTCTTCTGACAATCCTCATTGCTGTTATTGTCTTTGCAGACAGAGAGCCTTTTTTCTTTGGATAGCAATGCGTTATTCACAGAAAATCCTCGCTCTGCTGGAAAGTTTCCGTGCAACAGTGTTAGTGCAGCCTTTGCCAAGCTAGTCAATTTAGGATATTTTTCGAGCCGCTCCCATCAACTATTTCACTAACACGCATCCAGTATTCACATATGCCACCTTGCTCTGAGGATTTGGCCAAATTTTTGGCCCTCCCACCCACGAGCCCCCACAACCGGAAAATGATTTTTTTGTGGTCCAATTCACTTTAAAAAACTTGTTGAGAAAATTTTTTCTTACAAAAAATCTGCGCAAATGTACACCAAAATATGACCTCTAAAAATCTGTGCATATTTACATCGAAATAATATAAACCCCTACAACAATAGATTCCCGGGCAACAGTATAAATGTGCATAAGTAATAAGAAAAATTTCATATTTTGGGAACCTCCAGAATTTCAGGAAATTCAGGACAATTGATTAAATTTCAGGACATTTCAGGACAAGGCCAAAATTTCAGGAATTTCAGCTGGGAGGCCTGCCAGTGAGGCAGCAGAGCTTATGAAAGACTGGTGGCAAGCTCTGAATTTCTTGTCAATGACTGGACTAGGCCATCAGCTACGCAGAACTGATCTTGATTAGTTAAAGTAATATATCGTCAAAAATATTACAATAGGGCACCTTGAAAGAACAGGTGGATAGTGGTTTGATATAAGAATTTAGTACAAGTCCCAGCCGGGTCTGCCTCTGACGTATATGGCTGCATCGTCCGTGTCCTTGTGGTACGGAAACAGAAGATAAACTTAGCTTTACAGCTTTTATTGGATATCATCCCTAGATTAAGAAATGGGCGTGTAACCTTTAATATTATTATTATCGAGTCAAACAACAAAGCAAATGAACATTCTCTATAATTCAACCTGAGTTGTAGATTCAGAAATCTGTTTTAGTTCAAAGACTTCCATCTCGAGATCTTTGATGCGGTTATGTAGTGATTCTATAACCATGTGATCCTCCCCCCTGATCCTCAGTAGCTCCCCCTTCAGCTGAGTCACCTCCCACACCAGCTGTGCTATCTGGCTCTCGTGCTCCACACAGTTACTGGTAGAGTGGTTCTGTGCTTCCTCCTAATCAATCAATTAATCAATCAATCAATCAATCAGTCAATCATCTGAGTCACCTATAAAATCACATTGGTTGTCTGCCACTCATGCTCCACACAGTTACTGGTAGAGTGGTTCTGTGCTTCCTCCTAGTCAATCAATCAATCAATCAATCAATCTATCAATCAATCAACCAATCAATCAACCAATCAGTCAATCAATCAATCAATCAGCTGAGTGACCTCCCACATCAGCTGTGCTATCTGCCTCTCATGCTCCACACAGTTACTGGTAGAGTGGTTCTGTGCTTCCTCCTGGTCAATCAATCAACCAATCAGTCAGTGAGTCAGTCAATCAATTAATCAGTCATTCAATCAATAAATCTGTTTTACACTCAACACTCAATTCAACAAATAATTCAGCAACTCACTAGATAAATTAATCAAGCAATTATAAGTAATTTATTATAATAAATCATAGAATATATTTGTCAGACAGCCAATCATTCATAATGAACTTAATGATGATTAATCAAATAATAACCAGCTAAATATATCAAATTGAGTTTGAGATAACAAGATAGATTCATCCATGTATAAGATTCAAAGGCACATGATAGATTGTTGGTTGTGTGCCATATTTACTACCGAATGTAGGCGCACAACCAACGAAGTATAAATAATATAATTTATTTGACATGACGCTCTTATTTTTTGCACAAAAGGTGTCCTGCTCGATGACCAGAAGGTCCCTCAGGAAACCTTGAAACCACTAACTTTAACTTAGAATTCATGATTTTTTACATTCTAACCGTTATTATGCATGTTATTTATTACTGAAAATGTATGTATGATGTCATATTGTGGTTTTCAAATAAAATAACTAACTAACTAACTAAGGCGCGGAGTGGATCTTGACACTGAGCAATTGCAGCACACAGGTGAGTCATTAATCTGACGGTGAGGTCGCCAGCCCCACTCTATACACTCCAATTTGATAACTAGGATCACATACGCCAGACCTGTGGTAACCTTAGCAAAACTTTCGAAGTAGTCATCTATTACGTACTAATTGCTCCCAACCACAAAGGGATGGTGGGCTTGGTTGACCAGTTGTACATCCGAGAATTTACTCTCTGATTGACTCGACCGGGAATCGAAACTTGGACCTCATGCACAAAACTCGACACAAACTGGCCGACGCGCTAACCGAATGAGCCACGGAGACATACACATGATAGAAGCATGCGATAAATGTATGAGCTGGAGACACAGGCACACTGGTTTTTAAAAAATCAATCAACCAGCAAACTATTGCATACAGCACTCTTAGATAAACCTCAGAAAAGTCTAAACAATGAAGGTTAGAGTAGTCTAGCCTGAAATATACCGCAACCGGTGTGGCAAGACAAGTCTGGAATTTCAGAGAACAGAGATACACAATCGTCATTTCATCAATTACTATGTAGTGCTAATCGAATCCTATGAAACACATGCAGTTCTCTATTCTCAAATTTTTCAGAACCAAAACGGAAAAAGATATATTTATTGTGATGAGAACATTAGATGAGTCTCCTACCTGAGCCGACATATCTACGAGTAGATCAGTGGCAGTGTCGGTGTGGTCTGAGCCGCTGTGGTTGTCCTCAGGGGGCTCCGGCTCTGGGTCCGGTATCACCACCACCGGGCGCACGTGGCTATGTAGCTCACTCGCCTGCAGGAAGTTAGGAGGCGACTACACACATAAACATACGGTCACAATTATAATAGTTCATGCTATTGATCTCGCAAGATGGCAAGAAAGCCAGAATTAATTTCCAAATTCGGCTAGCTAGTACAGTCGCCAGAGCTTGTCTTAGCAAATGTACACTGACTTTTGCTATCAAGCAATAGAGAGTAAAGCAGCTTGCTTAAGGCTTGCAAACTCAAATTGATCTCCAAAACTGTGCATTGAGCCTGCGACCTCATGAGTCAAAGCCGCAGTGCTGCCATTAGACCACTGAGCCTCTCCACATACATCACAGAACAGAGACATCTAATGATAAGACAAATAGACTTTGTACAGGAATTGCAACTTAAATAGTATTATGATATTTAACTACTTTTTTTATAAATCCTGTTTGTAATAAAGTTTATACATTCTATAAGTACGTAAACATAAATTTAATAACATTAAACATGTAATGCTGACAAGAATGAATCAACACTCACATCGGGTAGAACAGGTACGGTGATTAAATTACGGAAATACTGGAGCTTGCGTACATTGGCGTAGAACTCGGTTAACCTGCGACACAAGAACAAAATTACATATGAGCAACTCAATTCAATAAAATGTTAATACAGTTAAATGATAATTTTAATATAGGATACTCTAATTTTTAACAATTTATAAATAGATAAAGTCACATATTCATAAGCATAATAGAGAGTATAATCATAAGCGGAAAAATCGAAGGAAAGCGTTGTAAAGGAAGACAATGAATTACCTATACAAAGAGTCTCAGTGAATGGATGAACATAGGATAAGTAGAAATCAGAAGTACGACCGACAGAGCAAAGTGGAACACCGTGACCATCAACGCTGGAATCCGGCAGGACACTTAAAAGAAGAAAGAAGATGAATAACTAGATAGAAAGCTAAATGTCAAATATTCTGTGCGGAATTCTATAGAACATCTGCGATATCATTTTAGACCACCATACTAAGAGGTATGAATCATATATAGAGTGATGAAACTAGTATAACAAAATATTGACTAAAAGATACAGTCAAAGAAAGAAACATACGTTTTATATTGCTTGTAGAATCTCTGTCGATGTCCAGAGAGAGTATCAGGTGATATACCTTGAAACATATACAATGCATAAACAAACACATATTATAGGCCTACACAGTTACACACAAAATCACATAGGCAAAAATACATAATACAAAGCTCGAAGATACACACAAGAACATTGCATATGTCACACAAACAACAAATTATTCAAATGCATATAAATGAAATGTGTCTCATGCAACCAATAAGTAATAATTGTGACATCTTTATATATGTTTTATCCAGTTCTGGATCCTGGAAACTTGGACACCATTGACCAACTGAAAGCTGCATGTGATTAATAGAGGCCGACAAATGCAATCACTGAGGAAGGCAGCATATCAAACACTTTTCCAATGAACAAAGACATAATTTACGTGATGAAAAGCCTTGCATGGGATCAACTTGCTGGGTTGGTCGATTGTCTGCTCATTGATGAACGAGATTGTAGACTGTGAAAGAATTTGTGTCTTGGACAATTGACCTGTCACATGACACTGAATCATGAACATCAAACTTATCACTTTGCATGTTAGGCCTATAACATCTTAGGGCATCACAGGTTACAAAATAAAAATAGAACGTCAATTAGAACCAGATAGACTTTCAATCGTTCTGGAAATGAGTTCTAAACAACCGTATTCTTAAATCAATATTCAAATGGCATTCTGCTGATAAAATTTTAGACTGTGAGAGCAGTGCACAGAGGAAGCATTCTGTTGTGGGATCTCTTTCGTAGGATATGTGATGATACTTTAATTTTGAGTAGTAATATTTTCAGAACTTTTTGTTCATCAGTAAAAATGCTTCTAAATAAAGTTCTTGAGCCTGGAGCACTCACTGGCGTGTAGACGGAAGAGTATCCGCACAAGGAAGTCGTAGAGTTGACAGGAGTCTTGCACACACAGAGTGAGTGGAGCCAGTCGACACTGTCCACCAGCCGTCATAGAGTTAAACTGTAGCATGTTCACCGAGCTAAATACTGTATATCAATCAATCAATTGCAATTATCATTATTATTATATTCTCCGTATTATTTTTTTAAATTTTTAATAAAATTTTACCCTGGGTGTAAAGAGCCCGGTGGGTTTTATAAAAGGGATTCAATTAAGAACGAATTGAATCGTCGCCCAGCTGCTCAAGATCTACTGGGTTAAAAGAGCCGTGAAAGCATACAGCGTTGAATCTTTGCAGAGTCATCGAGAGCCTTTGCCAAAGAAAAGAGGTCTCGTGCTGATCCCCAGTTTGTCTAGCACAGTGTCTTCCAATGCCATTTATAAAGACAGCTCCATCAGGATTCATGGGGCCCATCGTCTCCATGGCCACGGGAACAACCTCATACCCACAGGTCAAATCCTGATACTTCTCTAATTTCCTGGAAGCCGCAATTTCGGCAGCCGCACCTGCAGTGACTGAAGTGGAATTGA
>JAQFZF010000818.1:0-15800 GCA_034695365.1 Enchytraeus norvegicus | reverse complement strand
ATTTGTCTTTGCCTCTACTGTTTGTCAAGGCCAATAATTTGGCCATCCCATCTTGATTCTGATTGGCTGATGAATTGCAGGGTCAACGTTCTTGAGCTCATTAATATTAATGATGTGTCAAATTTGTATACAATTGTCATATACGCAGCCCGGTCTTGGCGTTGGCGGTCACGGTTGTCCAATCGACTCTGTATCTCGTGATTCTGATTATTGTAACCACATACTACAAATTTAAGTAAGCATGTTTTCGATTTAATGTTTCGCATGTTCATATAATAATATAGACCCCTAACATGATGACCATTGTCCTTTTATACAGTATATTTATCCTTAATTAATCAGACACACTAAAAAGCGAATAACAGTTCATTTATCATGCAGATTAATTGCACAATCAGTTAGGCATCTCAACCGGATTCCAATGGTGCACGATCTGAATTCATCCGTCACTGAAGCAGCCTTTAGAAAAGCGATGCTGACGTCAAATTCAACTTTAGCCGCTTAATATTATGATTAAAACTGATTAATCATATATTGCTGGCCCATTTTACCTCCTTTCTATTTTCATACATTCACACGCTGTTAGATATAAGCATTATAAAGATAAGCACATCCATGTACACAAACCTCACAAGTTATACAATTGTTTCCACAATCATTCAAAAGCGTAGCAATGCGGAATGTTGATATAATTCATCCATGAAACACATGAAAATACACAATACTACACATGCCAACGTTCTACTACATGATTGCACATACATAACGTGTACAGTGTATACACACATGTATCCGTGAAGACTAGGCTAATCTAACCTTCACTGTTCAAAAGCACTTCTGGGACTCAGTTAAGAGTGCCCAATATCAAAGCTTCTGATTGATTGATCGGTTAAGACACATGCACATTTATATCTTCGCAAAAATCACAAAATTCTACCGGTAATGATCCTATCACACAACTTTGATGCACCTGTAACAAAGTGATTATTTCTTGACCGCAGCTTTCTTCAGTAGATCAGTGCTCATGGACTTGGGACGTTCAATCGGGAACCCAAGGGCACGAGACCAGATAAGAGAGGAAAGGCACCCGAGAGCCCTCGATACTCCAAACAGTACAGTGTAGTAGTTCATCTCCTTCATGCCATAGTACTGCAATACAATACAATACAATAAAATACAATACATAAAACCATCGATGCATAAAACAATATTACTGAGGACAAACAATCGACAGCCTATGATTAACACAAAATGTGTGATTAAAATTACTATAGAGATCAGTAATTATCAACAATACATTTGAAAATTTCATACAACTGCAAATTAAGGATAATAATTATTACTACTCCAATAATAATCAATATCTAACACAGTAGGCCTACATACCTGGAGCAGGACACCGCTGTGAGCATCCACATTGGGCCAGGGGTTCTTGACCTTGCCCAGCTGTAGCAGGATGTCAGGGACGACCTTGTACAAGTCTGACACCAATCTGAACATCGGATCATTTGGCAAGAACTTGAGCGCAAACTCTCTCTGACAGATATATCGTGGGTCTGTCACACGTAGCACAGCATGGCCATAACCTGGCACAACCTGTAGAATAAATGCATCCATGATACAACAATACAATACAATACGGGTATAGCGTCCGTTTCATCATCTGACGACAATATCAGGGACGTCTCCAACAGCACTAACAGCAACAGCATGATGACATAACTTGTTCACTTGTTAGAACATAGGATCATGAGGAAAGTCCATCTGCCAAATTTATTGAGGGTATGTCACATATAGTATGGCACAGCCATTGCCTGGTACAAACTAATATTTAATATTAAAAATAATAATAATAAAGCTTTAACCATCATTTCCTCATCCAGGGATAATGTCAGGTCTACGTCAGTCAAACAACATAATTAATACACAATTAAAGCACACTGCAGATAAATAATGAATGAATGAGGATTTAACGTCCGGTTCCTCACCCGAAGGCGATGTCAGGGACGTCCCAGGCGGGATGTGCAGCTACAGATAGCATCCAACCACCAGAACACACCTGCAAATACACATGCCGAAAGAGCATGTGTATTTGTCCATTATTAATCCACAATGATAACTAGTATAATTTTATAATATGTAAAATATAAGGCTTACTTTTCAACCACCAAAATAACACAGCACAGTTGGCAATTGTCAAAGTTCGCTACTAATATGTATATCCAGCTATTTTCTGACTCTGTGGTCTGTTAAAAAAAGATTGCGAAAAAATATAAAAAGATCGTGCCACTGCTAGCAAGAGCCGGTGGCACAATCCATTAGGTTTCAGACTGCAGATCTGAAGGTGCGGGGTTGGAATCCACTGATATCCTTTCAAGATCAAACCTATGTTAACCTTGGCTTTAAGATTTAGCCTTTGGCTTTAAACAAACGTTGTGTGGGACAAGATCTAATATGATGTGGAAATTGTTCCATAGGGCCGTAGGTAGGTGCCGCAAAGGGAACACATTCAACATATCCACAAAGATTTAATTCACGGACAAAAAATGTCCTGGGCAGGTTATAGGGCTTCGATAACCTCATCAAACACACAGCAGTGGAGCAGTTGTATACTGATATCAGCGCCAAAGTGCCTTAGAGGTTCAAAAATATGATACACTCTTCACAAGGGGCTTGGTACCCATGTCCCAGAGCTCCCACCCCAGACATAAGACAAACGTCCTGCTTGGTATTTACACAAGACGTTATGAATGACGCTCAGAAAAGGTGTTTTCATATATCGATTAACAGAATATCAAGAATTCATTAAAATAACTGAATTACTAATTATACCTTACATGCAACACAACACCCGTATTATTCAGAGTCTTAAAATTAATTATATATCTCTTTCATTATATACAAATATTATGTTGTCCATTAAATTTCACACAAAGTAAATAAACAATAACACATGCCTAAAGTAGTATAGTGGATTAGAACAAACTACGACTAAATCATTTTAGGAGAGGCTCTGTGGCCTAATGGCTGCACCATGACCTCTAAAATCATGAGGTCGCGAGTTATAAGCCTCAAGCAAGCTGCTTTACTCTCTATTGCTATATAATAACAAGCAGTCGGTGTACATAGATATACCAAGACACACTCTAATGACTGCAACTAGCTAAGCCTAATTTGGAAACGAATCCCAGCTATCTCGCCAACTAGCGAAATCAATAGCATAAGCTGTTATTATGATTAGATCAAAGGTTATGGTTGGTGTCACAGCTTTACAATGTAGTACAAATATAAATTCTTTAAGATACAAACCATTCCAGCCTTCAGTTGAGCCCACACAAACTCCTTTAACTTCTCTGCAGAGTAATCCTCTCCCATCTGCTTCTTGATCCCTGTTAAAAATACCAGCACCTCCTGAAAATATAAGGAAAGAAAAAAATAAGAATTAATAAATTACTATAACTACGACTATTAATGATTATATTAATCCTGATAAAAAGGGGTTAAGATTCATTTTCATCCAAGGATCATGTCAGAGTTGTCAATGTTAGCAGCATATGTCGCTATTGTTGCCGGCCAAGCATGACATCCCTGACATCATTCTTGGGAAGAAAACGGACATTCAACCTTTATTATTACTGTGATTATTATTATTATTAGCAGTAGCTTCATCAAATACAGCTTGCAAAAATACAAGCTGAAGAGAAAAACGAGATCCAATAGTTGTGCCAGTCAAAATGCCAATAAAGAATGAATATCAAGATTCATATAATAATACTAATGATGACAGCTCCATAACTATATACAACTAGGCCTACATCAGTCATGAGACAATGTAGAATTTCAGCACGGTATTTAACTAAACACCAAAAATTCCGCGTTGGGTCCGGGATAATTGAGAATAGTCCAATAACTGCACGTGTTTTGTAAGAACCGACTAAAGCAGAAAATGAGGAAGGTAGTGGAAAACTACCTCAGAAACCTATATTCTCCTTGAACAAAGGCATCATTTTCGGTGTGGAAAATGCAAAGCCAATGTGACGAGATGGACTCATTAGGTTGGTCGATGGTGTGCTCATTAAAGAGCGAGATAGTTGATTGTGTGTATGAATTTTTGCTTGAACCTGCTACATATGAAAAAATGATACAAAATAATGGATGTGCCTATATTTTACATAAACACTCGATTTCAAAGACACAGCGAGAGAAATTTACTAGGACTGACTACTAGCTGTCCAGATTTATTTAACGAAATTATTGTATTTATACATACAGCGCCTAATAATAAATGGATTGATAGAAAGTCCTGGTTGGCGAGACAATATAGTAAATTTGTAAATGATTTGAAAATGAATTTATAAAAAAAGGATTCAACAGGATCGGAAGAAATGGTGGCCCGGCCCCTCAAGATCAACTAGAATGATGGAGACGCGAAAGCAGACTGCATTAAACTTCTACAGAGTGATTGATGATTGATAATTAATAACAGTAACACTAATCAATAAACAGACCTGATTGGCTAGCCCATGCAGAGGTCCAGCGAGGCCATTGAGCCCAGCGGCAAATGAGAGGTAAGGGTCAGAGAGGGCAGAGCCAACCAGGTGGCACGTGTGAGCGCTAACGTTACCTCCCTCATGATCACTACACATACATATTACATACACAATACACATATATTTGCGTGTACACAATACACATACATACACAAAACACATACACACATTGTGCACAGTACTGAGTACACATACATACACATATATGTGTACATATGCAAGAGCTGAGCCAGTCATGTGAGCATAACGCTACCTCCCTCGTGGTCACTACACATACATACACATATTATACGATATTACTGGTACACATGCATACCCATATGTCATATTATATATAAGTGTACACAACTACACATGCATACCCATATGTTATATTATAAGTGTACACAACTACACATACTACACAAAGCTGAAACAGCCATGTGACATGTGTGAGCACTAACATTACCTCCCTCATGATCACTACACACACAATTATGTGTACACTGTACAGTGTACACATATATATCATATACAATTATACGTGTACAGTGTACAAGAGCCGAGTCAACCAGATGGCGTGTGTGAGCATAAACGTTACAGTCCCTCTTTCTTGATTATGACACAAATATATATCAACATACACAAGTTTACAGATATAAGCAAAGATGATTGTGTCCCAGTTGGATGGCAGAGCTGATACCAAGCTTGCCAGATAAGCAGGAGGTCATGCATTAGATTCCTCCTTCTCTTACAGTATCCTTGGAAACAGAAACAGACGCTAAACTTAGCTTTAGCTTTACTTTACATGCGAGCTGCATTTGTGCATACACTATGCACAGTATTACACACCTCATTTAGACCTGAGCAGAGCATCATTTTACCATAATATTTCATTTGGGAAGTCTCAGACATTGCCGTCGGTCGAGGAACATTAAATCCTCATTGATTAACTAATGCTGTGTAGACTATTTCAATCCACAACATCTAACGATGTTTATTACTCGGAATCACTTATTAGTTTTGAAAATAAAATTGATCATTTAGTTATAATTAAATGGGAAGTCAAATAATCCTAGTGGCTCTCTCTCCCTTCGGAGTCCCCTGCTCTAATTTTGATTTTCTTGTAATATAACTGAAAAGTTCAGAGATTACTTCTCAAACTCTCTCTGCATAGACTAATGCTAATCCATTAGCTTGAATTATCAACATGGACTCTTAATTTTTACATGTAGGGCTAATTCTTTAATTGAATGGCCATTTTACTTATTAGCAATTCTTATTAGATTATTCTATATGCTCTTTTAATATGTTGTGATGCATTTTGTGTGCTACTCTCTCTAACAGTCTGCGGTTGTCTGTCAAATTGTATTCAATAAAAGAATACACATGTAAATATAACCGCTAACATACTGACCTGTGAATGGTAAGATAGAGTCTCAGAAGCTCAGTGAACTGGGGATTCTCGTAGCCGAGCTGTGATGAGAAGTTGGCCGACCAATCCTTGGAGGAGTCAATGGCTCCCACACTGGTGTGATCTCTATAGAGGTTACGATAGATCATCGCGGCTATAGTAGGCAGCTTAGCTATCAGGTCCATTGAGTCCTCATAGACTGACTAGCAATCAATCAATCAATCAGTCAATCAGTCAATCAATCAATCAGTCAATCAATCAGTCGCTCAATCGATCAATCATAGAAGCTCTATTAAACAGAAATTTGGATATTGACAACTCTCTCTATCTTTCTAGTGTGCTGCCAAATGGCACGTCCAATACACACAATGCTACTCAGACTGCTATCACACTCAATTAGCTCTCCATCAATAAAAAAGCTGCTCCCCTCACAAATGCTATGCATTACATATATATGCCTCTATCACACCTAAAATGTAGCTTTTAGATTTTGAGAATTTGGCTTCTGCGATGGTTTCCCGTTGCCTTCCTCAGTATCAGAATCAGGCAGCTCATACAAAACATGCGCAATTTTCGGTTGGTCTAGTCTAAAGCTTCCCGGACTAAACGCAGGAAAGTTATGAATGATTATTGACTAGTACATTACGACAGTATGATTTACATTGTACTTATATACATTCGTTTGCTGAAATCAATCTGACAATCGCAGATCACGTCATTTAAAAATGGCTATAATTATATACCTCCCAATAGAGTTTTTTTGGTGCCGTAAGTGTAGGCCTCGGTGATTAATATTATGTCAAGTGTTATTGTGTTGATATAACAGCTACAACTCAGTCAAACTATACAAACTCCTATACAGCAAGAAAGTTCAATCTTAAAGACATGATAATGTTAGTCAAAATCTCGTTCAGACCTCCCAATAGAGTGTTTTCTTGGTGCCGTCAGCGTAGGCCTTGGCAAACTTGCTCTCACTGTTACAAGCCGTCACAGCCGCAGAGAACTGAGCCATCGGGTGGAGGTTAGCCGGGAAGTTCTTGAGCATCGTCACAACGTGGGAGGGTAGGTGTGCACGGTCTGACCATTCCTATACATACAACAACACACACAATACAATACAATACTAGACAAAACAATACAATACATTAATGCAGAACTAAGTCATGGGGTGAAGGTTTGCCGGGAAATTCTTGAGCATGGTCAAAACGGGCGAGGGTAAGTGGACGCTGTCAGACCATTCCTATACACATGTGCAGTATATACAATACAATACACAGCACATACAATAAAATACAATACAATACACAGCACATACAATACAATACAATACAATACAATACACATACAATATATTAGTATACAATACAATACAATATATTAATATACAGAAGTGAGTCATAGGATGAAGATTAGTCAGGAAGTTCTAAAGCATGGTGATCACGTGGAGGGTAAGTGTGAGTAATCTAACCATTCCTACACACATGAGTGCAGCAAAGTGTTATACAATATAATATACAATATATAGAGAACGTCTTAGAGTGTTTTCATCCCATGGCATTGTATTCCAGTGTATAGAGTGATTCACTTAGACGCAA
Organism: Enchytraeus norvegicus; assembly: GCA_034695365.1. Lineage (NCBI taxonomy): Eukaryota > Metazoa > Annelida > Clitellata > Enchytraeida > Enchytraeidae > Enchytraeus > Enchytraeus norvegicus. Next base: position 8,262 of record JAQFZF010000818.1, on the reverse strand, counting down.
GTGTTTGGAGAGTCCTGGGTTCAATCTCAGATTTATCTACAAATAATAACTACAGCACCATTGAGCATGGGTCTGAACCGGTGCCTGACAAGCTAGTCGTGTATCTGAGTTTGCTGCCATTAGTGCGCTCTCTGAAACTACAGACTACAATAAATACAAAAATATTTTGAAACAAAATACTTTTTGAAGAGTGGTCCTGTCTTGCATGAAGATAAAAGCGGGGAAAAATACAGTACATTAAACAAATCTCAAAGTCACATCCAGGTACTATTCTTCATAGAAATATTAATCAACGATCCGCACAAATTGAATACAAAAAATGTTACCTTAGAGAGAGCCTTGACCTGAGCCTCTGTTGGTATCTTGCCGGTACAAAGAAGCCAGAACAAGCCCTCGGGCAGGGGCTCCTGACCTCCTGCAGCCTTGGGCAACAACTTCTGACACTCCGGGATCGTGTAACCACGGAAACGAATTCCCTCGTCAGCGTCGAGGACAGAGGTCTCAGTGATTAGACCTTTGATGCCTCTCATACCTCCATAGAGCTGTTGCATATCAATCAATCAATTAATCAATGGCACACACAGATCAGTGATTAGAAATTCGATACCACTATATCTCCATACATGTATCTATTATATTGCAGTCAAACAATCAATCAATTTAAATTGCCCTGGGTCTAGACAGTCCAACAGGATTAAATTATAAAATGATTTATAAATAAGAATGGAGTCAATAGAATAAAGTTCCATTAATCATTGACAAACCTGTTCAATAGTGACTTGCCCAATAACATCTTTGCCATGCTGTGCAACAAACTGTTTTATATTGTCTCTATGTTCTGGTATCAATACTGACAGGGCCTCCTTCAGATTCTACAAATAAATCAATCACTCAAATTGATCAATCAATCAAGCAAATCAATCTATAACTTGATCGATCAATGAAGGGAACAATTAATATGAATATCTCAAGTCTGTTAGCCTAAGCAAAGCAGAAATCAATCAATGAATTAACAAACTACTAAAAAGAAAAATTCTGGATAATTGAAAGGTTGAATGATAAAGTACCACACCCAGTTAAGAAATTGATGATTTAATTTTATTTCATCAATGGAATCTATATTGTACAAAATATCATGAGCATTTATTAAATTATGTATAGACATCACACACTGCCATAATTTTGTTCGTTTACAAAAGCATCAGAGGTTAACCAGAGATATCTACACCACAGAATATAATAATAATTACAATATAATAATATTTAATGTTTTTATTTTTTTTTATAGACACCAAAAAGGGTTGGACAACCCTGTAAGAATCACTGTTACAGTATGAATAGAATAGGTACACAAGTTACAATAAATCTATAACTAACAGTAATTCTTGGTGGCTAATTAGCATGAACAAAAATCAACGAGTAAGAAATGTAAAATAAGTTTAAAGCTACTAACAGTTTCCTTAATAAATTTCGTAATTGTAATATTCAAATATTCTATAATATATTGTAATATTGAAATAAATACAAATGAATATAAAATCTGTCATAATTATTATAACATTTGACAGCCATTTCCTCGTCAGTAGATGATGATGGATACAGAGTATTGTTTACAAATGTATAAAGAGATGAATTTAACGCCTGTGCCTAACCCAAAAGCGATGTCATGGACGACCCAATTGGAAAATATACAACTGATAAGCTTGTATAATAGTGACTATATAATTCATACTAGAATGTAGGCCTACTAAATATTGTTACAAAATCTTGACAAATGGAATACACTGAAAAATGGAATGGAAGGGGGTATACAGAGTGAGGGATTATAAAAGAGGAATCCTAATTGACTTTTAAATTCTTAGATATCATTTGGCTTAAGTACTTAAAATACGGTCTCGACTTAAGTAAATAAAATTGACAAATTATATTGGCAGGCCAGTTTTTTAATTAAATAAATATATCAGATGATTCAGATCAAAGAATTATTGGCATTATTATGACAAATGGTCTTGAAAATCTATCAAGAATAATTATTAGGATCCACATTTTATGCCTCACCCTGTTTATTACAAAGTAACTTATTATTTTGTTAAATAATTGTAATTTTTAGAACTTATAATTTTAATTGAAAGTGCTACAAAACAGAAATCACAATGTACTATCGCTCTGCACCACGGCACCTTCTCTAGCCAGCCTTCTATACAGAGAGATGTACTTAGCAGCTCTGGTTGTGTGAGGTACAACAAACTCCCTACAGAATGCTGCCTTGTCCTTTGCTCCGGTGTGTCCAGATATGGTGCCAAGCCGCTGTAGAAAACTGATGACAAAGTCGTAGCAGTTCTGCATTGATTCTGAGTATCTAAATATATATTGTAAATGTTAGTAATATTATGCACTGCAATATGGTTTAACGTCTGTTTTAACATCTTACGATGATATCAGGGACGTCTCCAACATCACTTGTGAGCAATACTAACTGGTCCAGTAATACAATATAATCCTGCATGATTTTCAGCACTTTTAACAGCATAAAATAAATTTAATGTCTGAGGCAATCTAATATAACCTCATTTCGTCAGAAATATATAGCCAACAGCAACAGCTATTCAGAATCCTTTCAATAAGTTTCAAAGAGAGGATACAGGTGTCAGCACCACGGCTAGCCTCCTGGGCAAGCAACAAAAACAACAATGAGATACATTAACAGTGCCCATTTCGCTTTATTTACCCGTCAGCAGTCTGAATTAATCGAGTACAGTGTTCTGCAGTGCACTGTTCCACAGTACATAATTATCTAACTTCACTTTATTTTCTATTCGTATATGTTCACACACGACAAAACGCACATGATAGTTTCCTTTCTTAATTGCTGTGTTTGTGGTTTTTTCATCTTTTGCCTTTTGATAGCGTGACATGATGCTAGCGCAATTACACGATAAACTTCCAGACACCCTTAGGTATTCTTTAGTTGACTGACCCGGGATTTGAACCCGGATCACTTGCTTCTGAGGCAAACACTCTATAATGCCACTAATCCCTCACCCTAACTCATACACCACTATTAAAGAAACGATCCAAAAGCAATGTCAGTCCAGTGTACCTACCTATCAGTGGTCCATTGAGGCATGCTGCAGTGTTCCTGCAGTACGCTGTCCCACACCCTGGATAACTCACCCTGCTCATCCACATCTAACTCATACACCACTACACTGCTGGACCAGCCTTCTAGAACACACTGCTTTAGTCCATGGCTGTCATAGTCAAATACTCTACCTGTACACAAAAAGCAATCAATAATAATTCAGGGCACTCAGCGATCTGACCTTTCCAAATTTCCTGACTTTTCCCTGACCTCCAAAAATTTTATTTGACCAATTTTTACCCAAAATTACGCGTGTCGCCGCGTACGGTTTCAAATCGAGGGCTTAAGAACAAAAGTTTCTAACCGATGAGTCAAATGACTAAGCATAATAAATGATGATTCATATCCCATCTTGATATCTAGCTCCTATTTTCTATTCTATTTTATTTTATTTCATGTTGACTCAACTTTGCAAGATACTGGAGGAGAAAAAAATTAAACAAAAAATGTGAATTTTTTTTCCCTGACTTGACATCAAATTCCCTGACTTTTCCCTGACTTTTTCTCTGTCAGCCAAATTCCCTGACTTTTCCCTGAGTGCTGAGCACCCTGTAATTAATATTACACTTTCAGAGAAGCCAATAAAATTTAATGGCTATTCGCTTAAGCTCTATTGTACTCACATACTGTTCCTGCAGAACAAATAGATAAAAAAATGACTGAAACGATGTTAAAGTGCTCGATATCAACATAGAAAGTCATTACAAAGTTATATTTTTACTTTTTCTTTCAATCTGTTGCTACTATATTGCATCCCATAATGATCTTTCGCTTGTTTGTTTTTCAAATATTTATAATGTTATAAACACAATAGTTTACCTACTTAGTTGCTATTTTTGTGATTTTTATTATTATTATATCACGCCAAGATTAATGTTACCTTATACACCACTCCCCTAAGCCATTTGCTAATCGATTTAATGGTCTGAATTGGCTTTTAATCTCAGTCAGGATGCATAAAATACATCTGTAGAGTAGTTCATAAAAAAGTAAGCTTAAACAAAAGGTCAAACTGACTTTTAAAACAACTTCAGGACGTTTGAATGCAACTGTAATTATTTTATTTTATTTATTGTAATTATTTAATTAATTATTTAATGACTTGTTGAGGGATCAGTTTGAGATGCTAAAAAAAAGATGAAAAGCTTATAGATATAAAATCATCATATAAGATTTTATTTTTAAGTACCTTTGGAATCAGTTATTCCAATGTGTAAATCTGATGCATTCTTGTAGTTCCTAAACAAAAATAAAAGAAAGTTCTATAAACTAGTTCTGACCAGTAGCATCACAGGATTGATGGTGCGCAATGCGCATGGGTCATCATTATCATAATCATAATGTGGGCCTACAATACATGTAGAGAAATTAAATTCGATTTGCATATGCAAAACTGTAGTCAATAGTCGCTGTAACACATTCATATAAATGCATGATGTGTGCTTGGGTATGGTTCATAAATGTTCGTAAAGGTCAGAAGTGCAAAATCTCCATTTCTTCACTCTAAAAGCTCAGGCGGGCACCAATGGTGGCGATACCACTGGTACTGGACATCAGCTTACAATGCCAATTAGACTTGCATTATGGTTAGCCTATATGTGACTATATAAATCCATTATTCAGAATTTTGTTATAACATAAATACCGTATTCCCTAAATTATTAAATTGTAGATTTATATTTAATGACAATGTAACAGTTATATACTGACAAATGACTAATGATATGCATTACAAATACAAAGCACAAGTAATTAAAATTGAAAAAGGGGCCAACCATGAAAAACGTCTGCACTGGAAGAGGATCCCAATCTGCAAGCATTCCACTTTTTATAATATCTGTTTATAATAAGAATAAAATACGAACAGCAAGAAAGTGCCGTGAGTTGGTTTCAGCAGCAAACTGTACGGATGCTCGTCTGTGTGTGTGATGAAAGGTGACGGGAATTTGAACGGAGGAATCCTCATCGTTGTATTGACTTGGATGCCGTTACATATGGGGCAGTAGGTGGGCATGGTTAGGCAGCAGATAAATGCCCCCGCCCTACAGTGCTGAAAACATAATATCTTTCCCTCCTCCTCTGTCATGTTTGACCTGTTAATATCATTATCCTTTGAAGGAAATATTTTTATAATACATAATAAAATTAGATACGTCCCTGGTAACATTAATCTGAGGTTTAAATAATTATTTGGTTTTAAATAGACCATCAGAGAATTAAATTTAATGCATCTAATTTTGTTTTGACTGTTGGACCAGTAGGTCCTACTGTACCAGATCTCAAATTTATATTCATACTGTCACTGTTCTCGGGAACATGCAATGCATTCAAACAGCATTGAGCTAACAGCATTGAGCAGTGTATAAGTAGTGTACGTGTTTCGCTTGAGACATCCATGACATTGCCTGTTCATAAGAAAGGGAAACTAAATCCGCTGCAGCATTACATATTCATTCACAACATTTAGATATTTGGATAAAAATTGTTACAGTGTCCAGATCATTACATTGTTACATTCTGCTTATTTGTTAAAAATTAATTACAATAACCATGCAGGTAAAAATTAGCCTACTAAAGCACAGGTTTGCTTCGTCTTAGAAGCAATGATTTCTTCAAACAAATTGTTCAATGAGGGCTATGGTTAGAATGAGGGTTTGGGCAAACCCTCACCCCAAATCTAACGATACGTCAACATTTAGAAATAGAAAACCAGTACCTGTAGATGAATTATAAGTACGAGAGAGGCAATTAATCAGTAAAATACACAATCTATTAATTAAGTCATAGAGAAAATAATTTATAAAAAATTGAAAAAACATCGGTAACAATAACCCAAACATTAACGAAAACCTACCTATTGTACGAATTCTGCCAACAACTACAGTTAGGAATAAAAATGAAATTATAAGTGAAATTTGATTAGTTAAATCAGCTGATCAATTACTTTATTTACCATAAAATATCATCTTATACCAGGTTATGTTGGTAGTGTTGCTCTCATAATTTAAAACCTGACAAAGCAACAACAACAGCTGAACTAAAGGTGACTGAAGTCACCGAATTACCTAAATAATTTGTGCTAAAAAGTATAATTACATTTCCAGGGTCAGGAGGCATCAAATGCTTGTATTAAATTTAAGATGTACATCATATTCTACTTCTAGTGAGACGAAGAATAATAAACGATAACAGAATAATAAATATTATTATTTATATCTTCCTTATAGAGGGATTTCATGCTTAACCGTTAAGAGCGATATTTGGTCGAATTGCTGATTATTATCGCGCAATACGTGATCAATGGGGTCAACAACTAGGACTCGGCCATGCTGGATTCACAGAACTTCGACTCGCCTATGTTTATCATTAGAAAGTGACAGTTTTCAGTCAATTATTTTTATATGATTTGCGCTCCACAGAATTAATTAAAATTCACAGAGTAGTAGTACGATGCATATAGATTAGAAATATGTACTTAGAATGATCAGGTGGATGTTAGTAAATTTTCTAGCACTCTCTAAAGTTTATGATTTTAAAACTGCAGTACCACTTGTAAATATGCCGCCGACGGATTTGATGACGGTCAATCGTTTTGCCCTATTATTCTATGGCAGTGCACCGCAACCGGCGGCACACCGGTGTGCCGCGAGACTATGCTAGGTGCGCCGCGGTAGAATGTCAAGAAGAGTAGAATTTGTATAATTAAAAATTGTACAAATCATGATGCATTTTAATGTTTAGAAAAATCCGGTTGATGGAAACAAATCGTTCTATGATAGAGTGAGAAATACGTAGCACTGCCTACTCTGTCTGTAATAATAATTTTGTCATTAGCCTACCGCTTAGGCCTAAAAAAACCTACGAGCAAAGGCTACAGCCGATACATTGAGCTCCAGCTTTCGTCCTAATGCGACCAATGCTGAGAACTCAACAGAGACGCTTTCTCTGCAAACTCTAGAGGAATTTCTTAAATTGAAGAACGATCGGACTCTTAAACTAAAATTCACGGAAGTTCTACTGGATGTTCTCTGGATGGCGGTAAAGGAGGGATATCCTCGAATATCCGACATAGCTATCAAAGTCCTGCTCAAATTTGTTACATCGCATCTATGAGAACTCAGCTTTTCGACTCTAGTTCTAAGAAAAAATGGATAGCGATGCTGCTTTAACAGCATTAGCATTGATCACTGACTTCGGGTTGCTCTATCGAACATTGAGCCTAACATAAAATGTATGCGTTCCTTGAAACAAGCAATCACATTACTGTAGATTCGGTTAACAATTTTTGTGTATGCACTTTTTATACATCATGGTTGTATCTAAACTTCTATAATTTAGAGACTAGAGCCTATACTAGTATAGTGTGCTTATATACTGTGATGTGCCGCGAGATTATTTCAAAAATTTAAGTGTGCCGCGGGATTCTTGGAAAAAAATTAGTGTGCCGTGGGTGACAAAAGGTTTGCGGAGCACTATTCTATGGTATTAAATCAATTATGGTTAAATTAATTTTTGATCTAGGATTTTGTATGGGGTGGGGCATTTTTTACTTACACTGTGTATATAGAGGCAAGTAAAATCAAGTGGGGGCAGGTAAAATAGAGAGGGGCAGGGGAGCGCAGAACATGCAAAAGATGCGGTTATAAATAAATGCAAACTTAAACAAAAATAAAACGGATCTTATAGGGTATCTTCCCTCCTCACGCCGGCCCCCACTCTCTTCGAGGGGGCTATGGGCTCCGCCCCTCTATATCCGCGAGTGTGTATAATTAAAAAATATAATTTAAGAGATATTTAAGTGATGTTTATATTTAGATAGGCCTATAGATATTTATATTTATTATATAAATTATATTATATATTTATATTATATTATATTTATATTTATTATATTTATATTATATTATATATTATATTATATTTATTTTTATTTATTTTTTATTTTTTATTTTTTAGTGCCCTGGGTGATAACCGACCCTGGGCTAAAAAAAAGATAAAAAGTTTATATATGTATGTACCCAGAGGGGTGTATAAGGCCCCATCGGTTAAAATTAGCTGTGGAGCAGATCGAGGCTGGAGTTGAAGGTGCCCTTTACACAGACAGAATTGTATCTCTGTAA